>JARIHP010000006.1:1800000-1978787 GCA_029282125.1 Mycena amicta
AAAATAAAGCAAATAATAAAATTCATTCGTACTATCTACTACATCGGGACAACCAAAGCGTACCACGCACTACAGCCGTGAGCGCAGGCACTACAGCGGTGAGCGCAAGCACTACAGCGCAGACGATAGCCGGAGCGGCGCGACACAGCGTACACTAGGAGTTGATTAGCGATGATACCAGATGCAAGGAACTCGCTCACCCAAGTGCACAATCCACTGCTACCCCATCTGCCCACCATTTCGTATGCTGTTCGTCGACGAGGAGAACGTTGAGGTCGGGTGAGTTCTTGAGACGCTTGCGAACCCTTGACAGGAATAGCTAGCAGGCGGAGGGCTTGACCGCGAGGAGGGACTTGCAAAAGAGCGGCAAGCATATGCACTGGCCTTGAGGGGTTTTGCGGACGGGAGGATATGACTTTGAGGAGGTTGAGGAGAGGAGGGAGGGGCAGGAGGTTGAGGAGGTTGAGGAACTGAGGAACTCCAGTCGCTGGCTGGCTTGAGGATGAGACGCGGGCTGCGAGAAGAGCCACAGGCACGGCGGGAACGGACTGTGAAGACTGGGAGAGGATACGGGGAGGATGGATGGCACGACTGTGGCCGAAGGGGCAAGGCGTTGGGGTTGCGTTGGGGCGGCGGTGAGGGGTAGATGAGGGGAGAGGGAAAGAGCAACGAGCGTGACACACCCCATCAACTTTCAAACAAGGCGACCATCATAATCAGTCGCGTTGTCGATGCCGGACTTAGCGAAAATGCAGCCCATGCCCATGATGCCCAGCTGCAGCACCATGCATATGAATTCGAATTGTCTCCCGCGTGTCACGAAGACCTCCCAAAATCCTTACAGGTCAGAGCTTTGAATTTATTGCATTCTTCCGGCCAAATTACTCGAAGAACCTCAAGAAAACACATGTGCGAAAGACTCAGGTGGGAAGGCCGTGAGCCCAGACCGTTCATGGTCAGTTGGGCGCCGGCAGGGGTGCTGCTGACGCGACATTGCCGGCCGACGGCCCTGCGGCTCGAGCTCTGACGCGCTCTCGATGAGCTGGTCCGGAAACTGGCTAGCGCTGGCCCGTCCTGACGCGGGATCCCGAGATCTGCATCAGCTGTTCCGGGCTCGTGATCGTGGCCAGCCCAAATCAGCCAAGCGCAAATTTCCTGATGCACACAATGTCACGCACTTGCTCTTGCTTTCCGCCAATATCAGCCGCCGTTTCCGCTCTCTCTGCCGCTGCTCTCAACCAAGCGGACCGCTCTAGTAACCACCTGTTGCGGAGGGTTCTTTGAATGCAGTCGCTTTTCTCTCTGCACGGGGCTAGGACGTACACTGGCAACTTGGATGGCAGACGAGACGCGCTCGCCTGAGTTCTCTCTCTGTCCGAGTCAGCGGTTGGTACACCGACCGTATCATCCAATGAGGTACCTCGCTGCCCACGTCTCGCCTTCACTCTTTCTGTATACCGCTCGGATTCCATTCAAAACAGCACTGTCGACGTATTGCACTCGCCTCGTTTCGCAGGACCGGACCGCTCCCGCAAACGACAGCTTGGTAACGACCCCCAGCCAGCGCTATGCCTGGCATCGTCTTCTACGACAACCCCTCGACGCACTTGCGCATCGTTTGGTCGCCCAATACCCTCAAGACGAGGTGCGCCGTCCATCGCTTCATTCAGCCTGGAACTGAGCACCATGGTGCAGATACGCGCTGAACTTCAAAGGACTTACCTACATGACCAAATGGATTGAATACCCCGACATTGAAGGGCTCGTTAAAGACCTCGGCGGCCGTCCCACCCGCGCCAAGGCCGACGGAAGACCGCACGACACGCTACCGATGATACACGATCCGTCTACAGGTGCGTCGTCGTCGTCGTTTAGACAGTTGATGCTCATTGGAGCTGCAGGAGAGACCGTCACCGACTCGTTCAAGATCGCCGTCTACCTCGACAAGACATACCCCGATACACCTCTGCTGATGCCCTCTGGGGCCTTCCCCCTCCTTCGCGCCTTCGAAGAGGCGATGCAGCCGCTCCGCGACGAGCTTTACTAGTACCCATTCGCCATCCCCGCGTCGCATGCGCTCCTCAACCCGGCCAGTACAGCCTACTTCCGGGCCACGCGCGAACAGACGTTCGGGTATGACCCTGGAAGAGCTCTTCCCCACACCAGGCAGCGAGCGCGAGGCGGCAATGTGGGTAAATGTCAAAGACTCGTCGGCGCGACTTCGCCTTCGGCGGCAACATCCTCTTCCCTTGGGCTCAGCTCATCCGATTCACCGCCTCGGATGAACTCGAAACCGCCCATGCGCCGACAATTCTCCACCTCGCGACTCGCCTCGAGGAGTTCACCCTCCAATCTACTATCGACCTGTCGCTTACCCATCCCTACCTCCGCAAGCTCGATATCTACGAGACACCGTGTGCTACGGCTCTTATGTCTTCCCGAACTGGAGGATCTTTCGCTCATACTCAGGTTCGGGGAGGAAAGCGTCGAGAACCTCCGTGCGTTCGTCGCGCGCTCAGATTTCAGGCTCAAGAGGCTCAAGCTTCGCATGTTCACCGGAATGCGCGAACAACTCCGAACCATATTTTCGGCTCTGTTGCAGCTGGAGGAGCTGTCTTATATAGGTAACTCTACTGGAACGTTGATCCCGGTCCTGACCACGACTTCTTCGGCTCAGCCATGTCTCCCGAATCTGCAGAGTCTGGCATTCGCCACCGACAACTCCGTTCCGCCTCACTTGCTTCCTCTCGCGGAGATGCTCGAGTTCAGCGCTCAAGAGGATTCGGGCTGTGCACGGGTTGAGAACTGCAGTCTGTCATTCGCGTTGCAGATTTCTACAACAAATCTGTCGGAGGGGATAGAGAGGTTTGAGTGGTTGAGGGCTGATGGGACGAGGACGCGGATCGTAACGTGCAAGTTCGTCAACTATCTTTCTGTGGTCCGCGTTCTCTTCGATCAAACGGCTGAGCACTGCTAGTTACCGAAAATATAACATCAGTCTATAAAGGTGGCTTGTTGAGGGATACCGGCGTCTTGCGAAGAGCAGAAGAAATAAGTGCGCGTAGCTTGGCAACGATGAGACAGGCTACGACCATACCCAACCCGCGCTGTGTCTCGCTGCATCGTCCCGGAATATTGGGTACTGGGCAGTCCGGTGGGAACTGTCAGTTAACGGGTAAGAGACGGCGACTGAGAGAAAACAGTCGAGCGGAATACTTAACAGCTTTGCGCTCGTAGATGGTCCCGGTAACTGTGAGCACCACTGGCATACCCTGCCCACTACGAAATAGTCTATAACCCAGTCATAAGTACTCTACGTATCCACATCCATTCCCGGGCACGAGTTGCAGTCTATCCTACATACTCCTCACGAAGGAAACGTCCCCAGGGTGAACAACGTCTGCTTGTTCTTTCCCTTTCCCTTCTTCTTCCCTCCCGCTCCCGTTCCCGCTCCCGTTCCCGCTCCAACAGCAGGATCATCCTCCCGCGATTCAGCACCACCAGCAACCCACGCACTCCCGCTCCCACTCCCCCGCCCCAAAATATTGTGCAGAGACTGGTTCCCCTTGACCTGCACCGTGGCTACGGTCTTCTGCCTTGTCGTCGTCGGGAGCTCCGGGAACACCAGCGCGCTCGCCTGTGGTGGGCCGACCTTCCATCCGCTAGTAACGGTCGACAGCTTATGCTCCGGCGCGGCCTTCCATCCTCCTCCACTAGTAACGGTCTTCGAGCGAGGGACGACGACGACGGCTTTGGCTGGGGGAGCGCTGGGCGGTACAAATGACGAGGACGCAGCGAACCCCGTAGGAGCCACTGGCCGTCCAGACGACACAGCAGACCACGGGGTATTCCGTTGTCCTCCACCGGCCGCCGCCGCCGCTGGTCGTGCTCCAGATCCAGAGCCAGAGCCCAACGCAGGGAACCGCTCGGCCGTCGCAGCCTGCGCCACACGATCCCACACAGCGCCCCGACTAGCGGTAGCATGCTTCGCAGTCAACACTCTCCCGCTTGGGATCGTCACACTACCCACCACGAGGTCGGGGAACTGCAACTGGTGTCTCTGCGCGATCTCAAAATCCCGCCAGGCACCCAATACAGCTTCGCGCTGTTCCGCTTCCGCGTCGTCGAATAGGTCGACTAGGGCGTTGACGACGCTCGCCGCGGCGTCCATGCGCGAGTCGACGATGGTGTAGAGCGTCGAGATGAGGTCGCGCGCGGAGGATTCGGATCCACGGAAGGACCGGATGGCGGCTTTGGCGGCGGGGACGGCGGTGGTGGGGTTGGGTGCGAGAGAGGCGAGCCGCGTGAGGAATGTCGAGTTACGGCTGGGTGTGAAGGTTAGCGAGCAAGCAGAGAATAGATGAGAATGAGGAACGTACTCGTCAACGTCGGGAGGCGGCGGTGTTGGCGTCGCAGTCGGAGCGGGAGGAGAGTCCCCTTCGACAGTCAACTGAGCACCGAAACCTTCTCGTCGACGACCTCCGGATGGTGGTGGTGGAGCTTCCTCTCGGTCTCTATCCCTCGCACGTTCTCGTTCCCTTCCCCTTCCTCTCCCCCGACCACGTCCCCCTCCCGTATCCCATGCAGCTTCGATCCGTCTCGCGTCCCTCAGGTCTCCCTTGCCAAGCTCCCCGCCATGGTCTTCGACCGCATGCGCCTTGAGGTCCAACGCGCTTCCGTATACGACGAATTTGCGTGCAAGACACGTCGGATGCGGGCAGGGAAAGTGGTCTCGAGTAAAGTGGGTTTCCTTCAAAGCTCATTAGTACGACGGTTAACAAGAGAGAGAGAGAAGCGACGAACGTACCAAAGCAGCGTAGTCCATAAAATACTGGTCCCGGACATCGTTCCGCTTGCATATAAAACACTCTTCGTGCGTCTCCCGCATGTGGCGATACATCTCGTCGTCCCCGAAGAAACACTCGCGACAAAACTCGCACAGCGGATGGACCCCGCCCTCGATCTGCTCGTTGGTGTCTTTGGCTTTCCCTCGCGCGGGGCCCGGGCGGGCTTTGGGAAGCATGGACGGAAGGTGCAGCGGGATGATGTTCGGCGGGTAGAGCGTGTGTTCGTGCGCAAAGACCTTTTTCTGCCGAATGCAAAGGTCGCTGTATATATGTGAGTTTGGAAATAGATAGAGAGAGAGAATGGGGAGGAGCACGCACCACATGAGCCGCCCATGGGTCGCCCGAACGTGCAGCCTGATGTCGCTCCAGCTATTCCCGATAAACTCGCACTCGGGGTCGGGGCAATTGAAGCGCAAGAGCAGCAGTGTCTCCTCCATCATCTCCTGCGTCTCGAAGAACATCGACAGCTTGGCGTCCTTGAACGGCATGTTCTCTGTATCGATATCGAAGGACGTGAAGACGGCGTCCGCAGAGGTGGTTACGACCATGGCGGTTTGGGGTTCCTAGCAAAGAGAGTGAATACAACGAGGAGCGACCGGAATGGACGACGGACCTTGCAGAAGGTACACTCCTTCTTCTTGTAGAGCACCCGCAGACGTAACGAGCAAACGTGGCACGTCCGGTGGTTACATTCCGAGACGGCGTAGTACTTGACTGGCTCCGCGCAGATCCAGCAGGTAGCCATGTCTTCGTCGCCAGGGGCGTTCGCAGCCTTTTTGTCGGTCTTCGGCTGAGCTCCCTGTGCCGGACGGCGACCTCCACCACGACGATTGCCTTTGCCTTTGCCTGGCTTTCCGGGGCCGCGGGAGGGTTGGGTTTCAGTCTGAGCGACAGCGACGGTGGCCATGGATGTTGGGGTGAGGTCGTTGGGAGTGAAGGTGGTGGTTGGTGAGCAAGAACGCGTCGAGTCGGGATGCGGATGGCGGGTCCGAAAGAGGCAGTGAGCAAAGACGTTGATGACAAACACGAGCAAATAAGGTCTTTTGGCTTCTAACCACGACGACGAGCTAGTCATCCTGACTGGCTGGCGCTCGGCTCTCCCACCACAACCGCACCCTCTTCCACGACTCACTCTGAGTCTTCGCCATACCGCCATTTTGCCGGCTGACTGAGCAGCTTAACACGCAATCTCTGAATCATCCGACGGCGCCGTTCGGCGCCCGTGTCTGGTCGCGGGAAAACGGCACCTCTATACGGTAGCGATGTCGAAGGAAAGCATTCAAGGTGCGTAAAGGCTCACAAATCACTACGTCCTGTGGCTGACGCGACTAGGGGTATATAAAGAGGAGACGAGAGGCCAATTCCTCACTCAACCTCGCCGCAAACTTGCATCTAAACCACCATGTCGACCCCGACCCTCTTCACCCCGCTCAAGCTCGGTAGCACCACGATTCCGAATCGCGTCGGTACGTAGTTCCACATTCCCCTCGCCCTGTTTCTGACCACCATACTCGCAGGAATGAGCGCACTCACCCGTAACCGTGCCTCCAAGACTGTGCCCAACGACATCATGCGAGAATACTACGTCCAGCGTGCCCAAGGCGGAGCAGGTCTCATCGTTACCGAGGGTGTCCTCGTCACTCGCCAAGGGTACGTACTACGCCCGCCGTCGTTCTCAATCCCGCAGTCATGCCTCACTCCCCGCTCAGCACCGAATGGCAAGAGGCACCCGGTCTCTGGGACCAATCGCATATCGATGGCTGGAAGACGATTGTCGACGCGGTTCATGCGACTGGGAGTAAGATATACGCTCAGGTGCGTTCTGGTGCTTCCTGCGATGTCGGTAGCAGCTGACCGTATGCTATAGCTCTGGCATCTCGGTCGCGTCAGCCATCCAGAGGCGCCTGAGCAGATTTCTGCTGGAGTTCCCGTATACGGCCCGTCCCCCATCTCTGCTCGCGGAGGCAAGTTCCGCTTCCTCCCTGGCGAGCCCGGATACGTCGCGGTACGTCTTCATTCCTCTCGCTCGCTATAACCCCGCTGAAGATGATATACTACAGCCCACGGAACTCCCCGACCCGAAGATCATCATCGCGCAATTCAAGCAGGCGGCGATAAACGCCAAGGCAGCAGGGTTCGACGGTGTAGAACGTGCGTCACTTGCTATCTCCTCTCTCTTGCAACTAACCCTCAATGCCAGTCCACGGCGCAAACGGCTACCTCATCCACCAATTCCTCGATTCGACGTCGAATCACCGTACCGACGACTACGGCGGCTCTCCCGCCAACCGTGCGCGTTTCGCTCTCGAGACACTCGCAGCTCTGCAAGAGGTCTACGGACCCGACGTCGCTATCAAGCTCAGTCCCGCAGGCGGCTACAACGACATGGGCATGCCGCTCGACGAAACCGTTGCGACCTTCGGCTACCTTCTCCAGGAGATTGAGAAACTGCCCGTCCCCCTCTCCTATGTTACCCTGGTCCGCTACAACGCATTCGCGGACCCACAAATCGACGGCAAGCCACGAGCGACGAAGCACGATGTGCTCGAGACCTTCAAGGGATACCTCGCGAGCGCAAGGACACCATTGTTCCTCAACTCGGGGGTCCAGCCCGCAGAGGCGGAGGATCTCATCGGTAGTGGGAAGGTCGCGGGCGTGTTCTTCGGGCTGAATTGGCTCACGCATCCGGACTTGGCGAAGCGTATAACGGCGGGCAAGGCGCTTGATAATGCGCCTGATTTCGCGCATTTGTATGGTGCGGAGGGTGTTGACCCCGCGTTGGGGTATACGGATTACAAGGCTGCGGTGTATTGAGTACTACGTGTAGAATAGAGGTGGTAGTAAATGTAGAGTCTTTGTGTCCAAAATGGGAATACGCATCGCATCTTGTCACAAACCACGACTATGCCAACGAGTCACGACTGCATTCACTTTCGACGTCGTCTGAGTCGCTTCGTACCGCAACACTGGCACGCTGTACTACTACAGCGCCTGTAGCTCGTCGGGAAAGGGTTACCAGTCACCATTCGTGGGTTGGCTTGGACGTGTCTCTCGGTGAGTCTTTTCTTGACTTCAAGTTGCCCATTCTCCGTGCTGAATGTACACAGCTCCAGAGACGGAACGACTGGATAGAGCCTAGGTCTGAAGGACGACTGCGAGCCATTCAGCCCTGTACTTCCGAAGGCGGCCGTCCGCCTTGCACCGTCATCCCGCTTACTTGAAATCCAGCTGCGCTCGACGGATGGCCGCTAATTGCTGCGACGCATCGCCGAATGCAGCGAAAGAATCCGCAACTAGGCCGCGCGTCGATCTCGGCTGTGTTTCAGCGAGCTCTGCCGGTGGCCCGGTGCTGACGCGTCGATGGGTATAAAGAGGGGTCGCGACGGCCCCATTCGTTACCCTCCAACCAACAATGACCACCCTCTTCACCCCGCTCAAGCTCGGTAGCGCCACGATTCAGAATCGTATCGGTATGTAACGCTGTTTCGTATTCGCGTTTCTCGTCGTCCTCTGACCAAGTCACTCGTAGGAATGAGCGCTCTCACCCGCAACCGCTCCTCCAAGACGGTACCGAACGACATCATGCGCGAATACTATGTGCAGCGCGCGGAAGGAGGAGCAGGGCTCATCGTCACTGAGGGTGTCCTCATAACCCCTCAAGGGTGAGTATAAAGCTGTTTCTTTTAATGTCGTCTCGGTACTGATGACGACCAGTACTGAATGGGAAGAAGTTGGGAAGAAGCCCCCGGTCTCTGGGAGCAGTCGCAGGTTGAAGGGTGGAAGAAGATCGTCGACGCAGTCCATGCGGCTGGCAGTAAGATCTACGCTCAGCTCTGGCATACTGGTCGCGTCGGCCATCCGGACGCCCCGCAGCAGGTTGCTGCTGGAGTTCCTGTCTACGCGCCGTCTGCCATCGCTGCTCGCGGAGGAAAGTTCCGCTTCATTCCTGGCGAGCCTGGATACGTTACCGTGCGTGTTGATTACACTCTTCGCTCTGTTCATCCACTGACGATGATTTAGCCTACGGAGCTTCCCGACCCGAGGACCATCGTCGCGCAGTTCAAGCAGGCGGCCAGAAACGCGAAAGCAGCTGGCTTTGATGGTGTCGAGGGTGCGTGCATCCATGTCTGTTCCAACCGTACACTAACCTCGTTAACAGTGCACGGCGCAAACGGATACCTCGTCCACCAATTCCTTGACTCCTCGTCAAACAAACACACCGACTCTTACGGCGGTTCCGTCGCCAACCGTACGCGCTTCGCCCTCGAGATCCTCGCAGCCTTGCAAGAGGTCTACGGACCGGATGTTGCCATCAAGCTTAGCCCGACAGGTGGGTACAACGACATGGGCATGCCGCTCAACGAAACCGTCGCGACATTCGGCCACCTTCTCCAGGAGATCGAACACCTCCCCGCGCCGCTCTCCTACGTCGTTCTGATGCGATACAACGCCTACATGGACATCGAGTTCGACGGTAAATTGCGGGCGACGAAGCACGACGTACTCGAGACCTTCAAGGGATACCTCGGGAGTGGACGGACTGCCGTGTTCGTCAACTCGGGGGTCCAGCCCACGGAAGCGGAGGAGCTCATTGCCAGCGGCAAGGTCGCAGGCGTGTTCTTCGGGCTGAATTGGCTCACGCATCCGGACTTGGCGAAGCGCATAACGGCGGGCAAGCCGCTCGATAATGTGCCTGATTTCGCGAATTTGTATGGTGCGGAGGGTGTTGACCCGGCATTGGGGTATACGGATTACAAGGCGGCGGTGTACTGAGTAGAATAGAGATCTTCGTTAGACGCGAGTGCGATGTAGAGTCCATCAGCAAAACAGCACAAGCCCTCGTCACCTTCGACAGGGAAGAACGACTTTGTAGATCGAGGGAGGACCCGACGAGGGACGGGATCTCCCCACCGAAGACGGCGGACCGATGGGTGAAGCGGGTTGGGAGCTAACGAGTGTATGGAGGGTAACGAGGCTACAAGGGGACAGAACGCGGGCACACAAGCGTACAGTACATCCCACCATACCATACACTCTTCATGATACTGTCTGTATCCAGCAAGAGTCGCGTTTACGGTGGAGGTCGAGCTGAGGCCGAAGCTCAGCGGTCGACCTTCATCGCCGAGATATAAGACGACGGGTGATACGACTGGAAGATGGGTCCGAGGCGAGCTTGCGACGACGAGAAGCGGGTGGTGCCTTGGTAACTGTAACCAGGTAAGCGCCACGTCTGAGCACCGAAAAGCGATTCCGTCGATCTCCGCATCCCGCTCTAGCTCCAACTCTCCAATATACCATGCGGTCGTAGCCCGTCGTCACGCTCGCGCCATACGTGCTATCCTGCGCGTTCGGTGGACGACAAGCCGCTGGGAAATCTTCCCACTAGCGTCGTCTTGACGGAAACGGATGGAACCGGTGGGATTGGTGTAGACGAGCCAGCTGTCGGGGATGCTTCGATGAGGGCCAACGGTAGGTGGGCTTGGAGGCGGGTGGTATGATGGAGTAGCTCGGGGAGGGGAGCCGAGGATGATTCATGCTATGGAATTGAAGATGGATGAGGTGGACATGAGGTGGACATGCGACGACTGAGTGACGGTTAAGCAGATGGTCGGGCGGAAGGGAGTGAAAACGCACCAGTGCAAATGAGGCAGCGATCGCGAATGCAGGTCGTTGTCAGAAAGCGGCGGGAATATGACTGGGCCGCTAGCACTCGACGACGACAAGCAAATACCGCCGCCGCGAGAGCCATCTGAGCACCGAGAAGGACCCTGCAGCACGGAAGGCTGGCCCGTCTACACCGAGTGTGTGCCGCCAACGCACAGGATACAAAGTATAGCGGGAGCGTAACCGTGGGCTACCACAGCGCTGTATCGCGAGAAGCTGGGCGGAGATGGGGGCGGAGCGCGTCGAGCAGGATATGGTTGCAGACTCGATGACGGCGACGGCGACGAGCCAGTGGGAAGAGGTTGCGAGTAGTCGAGAGGGTGGACCGATGACTCGGAACGACTTGGACGTGGGTGCGAGAATGGAATGGGAAGATGAAGAGGGAGATGGGTGGGCGAGTGATGAGGAAGCAGAAGGTTGTGCGGGAGGGAGCGGGAGCGATGAGACGGACGAGGCAGGGTGCGGTCGTCGCCATGGACTCGGGCAGTCACCACGGGAATGGCGTTTCGCGGGACGTCGGTGTCTGCAGGCGGGAATGTGAACGGCGCTGGGGTATCAAGTGGCGCTTCCAAGTCCGATGCTGCGACGACGAAGGTGGGGAAGAGGGAATTGCCGGCGGCATAGCTGGGAGGAACGGACGTCGGTGTGTGCTTCGATGCCCTCAAACGGCTGTGTGGCGACTGAGTGGCGTATCAGCGAAAGCTCGTGCGCGAGGACTCAGACAGAGAACGCACCACATGACGAATCCACCACCAACCCGAGAGACCGAGAGTCGGTATTTGGTGGAAAAACGGCGCTGGTACGAGTTTCAGACAACGGTATTAGCGCCATGAAAGAGTTTCGACGCACCGTGGACCAGTCGTATTCCACCGAGTCTCTGAATGCCACGCATGATAGGGCAGAGTAGCGTGTGCTGTGGCGAGGGAATGAGCGAATGTCGAAGTGCCGAGAGTGGTGCAAAAGCGGACGGGCATCGACAAGCTCGGGGGCGATCCACGGACGGAAAGGTTTGAGGATGAATAACGACGGCGACCGGCCGCAATACGCCTGTGTTCCGTTCGACCTGGCACCGAAGAGGCAGACTCGCGAGGCGTCGGTGGATGAGGATCGGTGGCCAAACCCAAGCCCGTCGGTACGTTGGAGCTGAGGGCGTTTCGGCGCGAATCGACGGCTGGAAGGATGTGGAATGACGCACTAGCACCTTTCCCGAGGCTCCCTTCGGAATGACGGCGGTCATTGCGAGCGAACTGTCGAATTCAAGCAGCGAGTAGATTCTGCCCGTCGGTCAGCGACGCGCGGTTGTGCGAGAGTGAGAGACGCACCTCCAACCATCGAGTTCCCCGCTCTCCCAGCTCCGCGCCGTGTCGATGAATCCAGACTCGAGACGGGCTTCAATGCGTCGTCTGCATGAACGCGCATACGACTATGCACCGTCAATACGAGAGCGGGGAGCGAGCCGGGCGTCGTACATTCGAGTCTGAGGGTGTTGAGCGACGAGAAAGATGAGGGGAGGAAGCAAGCCGGAGACGGTCACACTAATCACATTCTGCGACCCACCACCACCGTCTCTAGGCCTCTCGACACCGACGCATTTTCTAGCACTGGGCAACTGTGAAACGGCTCTGGCCCTGAGGCTCGCTCGCGGCTATTGGTTAGGAGGAATCAAATCGAGCAGAAGAGCTGAAAGTCTCGATGCTATACATCCACGGGCCGCAATCTACAGGCACACTCTTCATACCGCACGCCCTTCCTCCCGGAGAACTTCACGCAGGGCCGGTACAGGTCCGTCGAGCAGCTAGTGCACCACCTGCGGAGACTGAGTTCACTCAGTATTCGTCCGACCTGCAGCACGACGCGACCCAGGCGGCCCAACGAAAACCTCTGCGATTGTGAGCAAGCCTGCAGGAAACACATTCACCACGGCAGTCTGTACCTCTGCGGCCGCTGTAACGGTACTAGAAGCCCACACCATCTTCGACTGGCGGTGTATTTGCGTAGTGACTGCCCGCCGAGTCGGCCATATTGGCTGATCTTCCGGTCTCTTTCGAGCGTCTCTCGCAATGCCGGCGTATAAATACACCCCTCTACGTGCGCCACGCCGTCCGCCACACAACCCTCTGAACCTCAGTCGCTCAGACACGGAGATACTGTATCGCAAACGCGGAGCTTCACCGTCCGGATTTCGGCTTTTTCGCCAAGATTAAGGAGGGACTCCCATCTCCTTCGTCACATCCGCCAGTCATAGACGACGAAGCGGGTTGTTGGGCGGATGGGTGGAAGAAAGCGAATATCCACAAGGACGCACAGAGCGTCTGTCGGACTCTGTCCGGTACGTCCGCTACGTGTTGCTTCGCCTATTTAGCTCATCTTCTGCAGCGACCCGCGACATCCTGCACGCCTCGAACGCCTTGAGACTCACCTATCCGAGCAGACATGGCCTTCCCCTTCCCCATCGGCCACCAGCTCTCGACCTTTGTGCTACGCACTACCCCGGACGACTCCACGCCCCGCAGACAACGAAAGACAGTGCCACGTCATCGCGTCGACTGACTGTACGATTGTCCCGATGGCGACGTCTGCGGAGAGAAGAGAAGGTATCGGATGCGTCGGGCTACACCCGTAGCCTTCTCGCTGTTCCGAACAAACCCTGGCCACCAACACACCGACAACCCCTCTGCAGCCCTCCTCGCACGCGTGGCCGTATCGCGCATCGCATTTCGTGTCGTGCAGCGTTTTCTCTCCCGACATCACCCATCCTGCACCGTCTTTGCCATCCGCCGCAGCTGCGCTGGTCCCAATCCTGCCCTGTCCTCTCCCCGCCGCGCTCTCCCTCAGCCGAGCGACGGATTTGACGCCCAAATAGGCGCCGACGCGCACGGACCATGCGAGCGACAAGCTGCACGAGGACTCGTCCGAGGCGTTCTCTGGACCCGCCGTAATCGTAACTCGCTGTCATGGCCGCTCCACCCCCTGGACCCCCGCCGCTCTCGAGCACCGTTGGTGTCTGGTTGATCTGTGCCTTCGTGCAAGCTGTGTACGTGTTCCGTTCCTTGTCTCGTTCCGTTCGCTGATCTCAGTGTCTACGTATAGTCTGCAAGGGATGGGCATGCTCCAAGCGTTCTTGTGCGTATACGTCTCCCTGCTTCTCCCCATGCTGGATACTCACAAGTGGATAGGTACTTCGTCTGGTATCCACTGGCAAGAGACCCGTGGTCGGTAAATGGAACCGTCATCGTGCTTGTGTTCGTTATATCTACTCCCTGCCTTGCCAGTAAATACTGACGCAGTCTTCGCATCCAGGGTCCTGCAATACATTCGATTGGCCGGCGCCATCGCGAACATATACGCGTGGTTCGTCGATGGGTTTGGTGACTTTGATGACCTGAATACGATCCATATGTGCGTCGTTCTCTCTCCTTCCTCCCCCTCTGTGATTGAGTTGACGGCGTGTAGGCAAGACATGCTCCAGTTGACCGCTCTGTGGTTGAGTATCTTTGTCGCACAAACGTACGTTGCTGCTCCTCGACTCCGCCTCCTTCATATCACTGACTTTGTTTAGGCATTTTGCGCGTACAATCTATCAACGTATGTCCCATTTGCGTCTCATTCTATGCATGCTCAGGACGGATATCCTCGACAGTCATGAAGCACAACTTCATCCTCCCGCTCCTCATCCTGGTGTTTGCGCTGACGGCGCTCGGTGCGGGTCTGGGTGCGCATTCTTCCCTTCCTTTCCAGCACCTCGCTAACCTTTTGCTTCGATTCACAGGCCAAGTGACACTCGCGTACGTCTCTGTTCTCGGCTCGCACATAGTCAACTAACGCATGACCTTCCGTGCAGCATCGGCCTGAAGCACTACTCCAACCTCGAGCACACCAAGGTTACCTCCAACGTGCAAGCAGCGTTCGCACTCGCTGCTGACGTGCTCATCACCGTGGGTCTGTGTTGGTGGTTGAACCAAGGGAGGACGGGGATGCTGTCGTACGTTCTGTGCTCTCGATGCCGGCAAATCCGATCTAATCAATACGCGCGCAGGACGAACCGCATACTGAACTTCCTCATCACGACTGTGATAAACCGAGGTGTCTTTATGATGATATTTGCCATTATCAACATCGCGCTGGTGCGTCTCGAATACCCTGATTCGAGTGCGGTCGCTGATATGACAATGTAGTTCCTCACGACGCCGGGAACGTTCTACTTCATGATTGGAATCCTGATCAGCGACAAATGTGGGTCTCTATTTGGTTCCACACTCCCAATTGCTAACACTTTTACAGTATACATGAACAGTCTCCTCGCCATCCTCAACACCCGTGAATACGCCTCCAATCTCCGCAGCGGCATGGAAGTCAGCGACTTGTCACGTCCATTCGCAGCCCGCACCGGTGGTACGGCGACCGGGCAGTCCGGTGGAGTATCGATGATCATGGTGACGGAAACGTAGCGCGGTGCTGCGCGGAGACAATTACGAGTGAGTTTCTGCTTCTCTTCGGCGTAAGCTTAAGATCGCACGCTGACGGTTTGTTTGTAGTGAAGGATTTTGGACGGAATAAACATATTGATTTTTTGAGTTGTAATTTGGGGCAGCGAGCGAGCGAGTGCTGGGTTGACGCTGGCGCTGCCCTGTATTTATTTTGGCTGGTCACACGCACGTACAGTGTATACCCTACTTAGTTAACTACCCGCATTCGCTTCATGAGCTTGCTTAAATAAGGCATGCCCAAATCTATCGGATTGGGACTGGGCACTCTCGTTGACATTAGGATTGATAGAAATTGTGTAGCCTTCGTCCCACCCATCAGTAGCGGGCATCTCTAATCACTAGCACCAAGCTCCTTCAGTACATGAACCAGATTTCCATGCCCTCTGACTGCAGCTATGCCCTTTGGAGTACGGTTCCTCTCATCTCAAATGTTCCACTAGTCAGCAGCTCAGCCACACAGATTGGTCAAAGACTCACCTCTTGCATTGATGTCAGCACCAAGCTCCTTCAGTGTGCGAACCACATTTTCATGCCCTTTGTGTGCAGCTATGTGCATGGGTGTCATGTTTAGTCGTTCTCAAATGTTCCACCAGTCAGCAGCTCAGCCACAGCCACACAGATCAGTCAAAGACTCACCTCTGGCATTGATGTCAGCCCCAAGCTCCTGCAGTGTGCGAACCACATTTTCATGGCCACTTTCTGCAGCCCTGTGCATTGGAGTGGAGTTCGAATTGTCTCAAATGTTCCACCAGTCAGCAGCCTAGCCACACAGATTGGTCAAAGACTCACCTCTTGCATTGATGTCAGCACCAAGCTCCTTCAGTATGTGAACCACATTTTCATGCCCACGGTCTGCAGCCCTGTGCATTGGAGTGGCGTTCGAAATGGCTCAAATGTTCCACCAGTCAGCAGCCTAGTCACACAGATTGGTCAAAGACTCACTTCTCGCATTGATGTCAGCACCAAGCTCCTTCAGTGTGCAAACCACATTTTCATGCCCACTAGCTGCAGCTATGTGCATTGGAGTGATGTTCTGAAAATCTCAAATGTTCCACCAGTCAGCAGCCTAGCCACACAGATTCATCAAAGACTCACCTCTCGCATTGATGTCAGCACCAAGCTCCTTCAGTGTGCGAACCACATTTTCATGGCCACTTTCTGCAGCCCTGTTCAGTGGAGTGAAGTTCCGATTATCTCAAATGTTCCACCAGTCAGCAGCCTAGCCACACAGATTGGTCAAAGACTCACCTCTTGCATTGATGTCAGCATCAAGCTCCTTCAGTGCGCGAATCACTTTTTCATGCCCATTGTTTGCAGCCATGTGCATGGGTGTCATCCTGAATATGGATCCATCTCAAATGTTCCACCAGTCAGCAGCTCAGCCACACAGATCGGTCAAAGACTCACCTCTTGCGTTGATGTCAGCACCAAGCTCCTTCAGTGTGCGAACCACATTTTCATGCCCCCTGGCTGCAGCATTGTGCATTGGTGTTTTATCATATGAATCTTGCATATCTCGTCAGCATAACCCATCACGAGAAACCACAGAAAAGAACCTTGCATATCAACCTTTGCGCCAAACTCAACAAGCAAACGGCATGCACTTTCATGCCCATTAGCAGCAGCCTTGTGAAGCACTGCTGATCTATGATCTGCATGAAGCATCATTAGTGAATGTGCAATGCCGGGAGACCAGACAAATGTACGATGCAAGATGATCTCTGCCCCATTTCTGAGACAAAACTGCATCAGGTCCAGCTGTCCGGCCCCCGATGCAGCCTCAAGCCATTTACCATCCATGCGGACTAGGACAACATCAATGAGGACTGACAGGGAAGATTAAACAGACTTGGGATATCATCAACAGTGAACATCCACCTGCGGACCTCATCCCATGGCGTGTTGGAGTGTTTCTTGTAGCTCCGAAAACCCCTCAGGGCCCTAGCCATCTTCTCGCCGGCCAAGAATGGGAGGCCGACGGAGGCAAAAATGTATTGCATGAGGGCCTTCATGGGGAGGAGCAGGAGGAGGAGTGCCAGAGTCTGCCCAAGTGTCCAGATGTTGTCTTGTCCGGCCTGACGGAGCTCATTTTGTGAGATCGAAACCTCAGTGTCAACAAGGAAGACCACGTTGATTGCAAAGAGGATGGCAAGGCCTAGCCCAACACAGATTGCCCCTACATGCTCTCGGCTGCGATGATCCACCCAGGCCCGACTCATGCAGACGAAGTAAGGCACCAGAATGAGCGCTGTCGGCAGCAGGAGGTTTACAATTGGGATTAGCACGGCACCAAATATAACCAGCGACACCAAGCGTAGCCCGGGAGAGTCAATGGAGAGGGTGTCTCCAAGGACGGTCACCGTCGCGCCAGGGGGACAGGTGTCTGAAATGCTGAAGTGTGCAGGGTCAGACCAGAGCCAAATGCCAAGGGCACCCATGAGTGATAGATGCAGGCTGCCGATGAGGGTCGCGGTATCAACCCAACGAAGCTTATGTCGCAAGGTGAAGAAGATTCGCGTGAGGGACCAAGTGTTGGGCGGCCGGAGTGACGGAGCACTCAGTGTTGAGAGCAGGGGTGCTGAGTTGGGTTCTGACGTCCGAAGTAGTGATACGCAGATGGCCCACCAACTCCATGGTTCCGGCAGCCCGGAGGGCGCCTGCCAGAGTCTGCGGTGGAGCCGCAGCAGCGAGTAGATGAATAGGTTGGTGTTGTTCATCCAGCTGAGGTTTAGGACGAGTGCGAGATGGTAGTTGTCAAGGCCCTGGGCTGTAGAAGCCTGGATGAATGCCGATATGAGCAGCCCAAAGGCGGTGAGGAGGATGTTTGTCGACTGCTCCTCGATGAATGCACGCTCGTTGTTGCTGATTTTCCCGTCGTTGGCGAGCGCGACAATGGCAGGGATGAAGCTGATGAGATTCTGGGCATAGGTGGCGGAGCGGACACCGATTCCAGAGATGTCAGTGTTGGTGCAGTTGGGGAAATTCGACGACATGGTGGTGGGCGGAAGGAAGAGAGAGGTTAAGCCTCGTTCACAGCATGCATTTGCAACATTAATCGGAAACGTCGTGGCATGCAGACATGATACAGCATCGAAAAGGCGCCACTGTCAGAATCCTAAGATACCCCTAGCCACGGACTCCTGTGTCCCTTCGGCCTGTCGTCGGCGACACTTCTATGCTTGACGCGAGGCGGACCGCCAGGGTTTGAGCACCGCCATCTTCGCTGAGCAATTCATTACAGTGGTACCTCGTGTGGAGCGCGTCGATATAAGTACGTTGAGGACGCTTCCCAGATCATGCCCCGAGCCTCGACGATGATGAGATCGCCTACACGGATGTCGTTTATGTCGTCCGTGGTGTTAATAGTAGCTTGCCTTGAACGGGCAGTTAGTATGGGCATCAGGAGCGCGAAGTCAAGGAAGACGAACTGACCACAAATGCGACAAATCTGTCCGTCCCCACGATGCACACGCATTTCCTTGCAAGATGAGCAGGTGCAAGCGTCTGCGACAAGGAAAAGGCGCGCCGCCAGAACCCTGTCAACGGCAAGATAATGAAGCCACCGAGTGCTTGGTCCGTCCGACCTGTCGTCGACGCCACACAAAGTCACCTCACTGCCGATAACTCGACGCCGAGGCGAACGGCGAAGATTTGATCGCCCCCAGCTTTGCTGAGCAGGTGCTTAATCCCCTGCTTCTCTCATCTCCTTCTTAGTTCCCCCACCGCGCCCAGTTCACCTGGACGACCACCGGATCGCCTACGCGGATGTCGTTTGGATCGTCCGTGGCGTTAGCCTTGGCAGAGTCGAGCTTGGCTTGAACGGGGAGGATCGCTGGCAATATCGGTATCAGGTGCGCAAAGACAAAAAAAAAAAAAATACGTCCGTGACAACTCAAATTCGAATATACACAGCGGCCATTCAGGCGGGACTACGAGGTCCGAGTCCGTAAGCAGCAGCGCACGGCCTACGCATCGAGAGAAGACAGCAGCTGGCGAGAGGAGGCCGGAATATGTCGGAGATGACTGGGAATGGGACTCGGAACGCCCGTTATGCGTGCGCAAGCCCGACGCTGTGTCGTCGAGTCGTCGCCTAGCTCTCCGTATACGGGTAGCCAGTATCGTCCCGCAGCCTGACGAGTGGACGCGAAGCAGCTGGGTTCCGCGGAGAGGTGGTATCGAGGTGGTAAGTGAGAGATGAATTCGACGACCAGGAGGCCTGCGAAGAGCGATATAAGCCGATGGAAAGGCTATAAGAAAGGTAAAACGCACCATCCCGACGCCGTAGTACACGTCCCCTTCCATTGCATCTTATAGACTAAGTCCGAATTGCGGCAGATGGAGTTGGCTCTGGAGGCTGACTGCAAAGGGATTCTCGCAGAGAGTTGGACCAGGACCAAAGCACTAGCTCAGTTGGTGCAGGACGACTCTGCTGCAACAAAGTTAGGGCGATGACGGAGCCTAGTAAGAGCGCAGATATTCTGACCCTTGCAACGAGTGGGTGACGAGGATGTTCCGCTGGTTCGAGAGCAGCAGGAGTCGGAGCGGAATCCGTTGTTAATGGCGTAAAGGAAAGAGCAAGGGTGTGACTATCGCGTGATCGCTCTTCGTCCCGACCACCACGAACCCATCCCCATAGCCCTGGAAAACAACCCTAGCCTGCCTCCGACGTCCGCAGAGGCCAACCCCAGCGCTGGATAACCCACCCGAATCCCAATTGCCGGCGAGTTGGTCGATGGAGAGACTTGTAATGGATGGGGTGGATTGACGGAGGATATGTGTGGTACGTGCGCTGGAGCTCAAACGACTAGCTCCTGACCATCCAAACGTGCTAGGGAAGCTCTGGACTCCGAGAGTTAAGACTCAGACGTATCCCGAGCCTCCAGTCCATCACCGTCGAATGCCTGACTCAGCAGCCTGAGTGCGTGGCCATTCTTCCACCCGAAATCCTTGCTCACCGCGGTCTCCAGCCCTACCCTATGGACCTTTGCGAGCCTCGCACTCTGCCTGCCTTAGTTCACCGAGTCCTCGTTCCAAGCTCTCGCACATTCGCGCCCATCGTGTAGTGCGTTTCCTGTCTACAGCACCGTCGTCAAACGCTGATTCTATTCGTGCAGCCGAGTCTTCGCCAACGGTCCAGCCACACACTGAGCATCTGCGTCGGATGCACGAGGCTCGGTTCCTCATCGCCATCGAGGTTGTCGCGCTCATAGACGACGAAGCGGGTTATTGGGGGAATGGGTGGAAGAGTGTAAATATCCAAGGGTGCGCAGACTTTCCGTCTGGTACGTCCGCTACGTATTGCTCTTCGACTATTGGTTCATCGTCTGCAGCCACCCGCGACGACCTGCAAGCTTCGAACCCCTCGAGAATCACCTATCCGAGCCCGCATCGTCTTCCCCTTCCCCATCGACCACCAGCTCTCGACCTGTGTGCTACGCACTGCCCCGGCCGAGGCTACGCCCAGCAGACGACGAAAGACGGTGCCACGTCATCGCATCGACCGACTGTATACATGTAGTCGTCGTCGATTGTCCCGATGGCGACGTCTGCGGAAAGAAGAGAAGCTATCGGATGCGTCGGGCTACTCCTGTTGCCCTCTCGCCGCTCCTTTCGAGCATCGACCGGCCACCAACACAGACCGACACTTCCTCCTTGCACGCCTGGCCGTATCGCGAAGGACATTCCGTTCTACTACGCCCCCTACGCCACCTCCCCCGCGCACGCAGCGTTTCCCATCCCGACATCACCCATCCTGCACGTGCACCACCTTTGCCATCCGCCGCAGCTGCGCTGGTCCCAATCCTGTGTGAAACGCGGACAGGATACGCAGGATCTCTGCGGTCGAGCGTAAGTCGATGTATTAATAGCGAGACTAAACTACTTTACGTACCTGCGGTCGAGCGTAAGTCGATAAAGACTTGGCGTCACGACCGCAGTGATTATGTACAGTGTATACCCATCTAGCTAGAATTCTAACATCCTGCCCTGTCCTCTCCCCGCCGCGCTCTCCCTCAGCCGAGCGACGGATTAGACGCCCAAATAGGCGCCGGCGCGCACGGACCATGCGAGCGACAAGCTTCACGAGGACTCGTCCGAGGCGTTCTCTGGACCCGCCGTAATCGTAACTCGCTGTCATGGCCGCTCCACCCCCTGGACCCCCGCCGCTCTCGAGCACCGTTGGTGTCTGGCTGGTCTGTGCAAGCTGTGTGCGTGTTCCGTTCCTTGTCTCGTTCCGTTCGCTGATCTCAGTGTCTATGTATAGTCTGCAAGGAATGGGCATGCTCCAAGCGTTCTTGTGCGTAGACGCCTCCCTGCTTCTCCCCGCGTCGGATACTCACCAGTGGATAGGTACTTCGTCTGGTATCCAAGAGATCCATGGTCGGTAAATGGAACCGTCATCGTGCTTGTGTTCGTTATATCTACTCCCTGCCTTGCCCGTAAATACTGACGCAGTCTTCGCATCCAGGGTCCTGCAATACATTCGATTGGCCGGCGCCATCGCGAACATATACGCGTGGTTAGTCGATGGGTTTGGTGACTTTGATGACCTGAATACGATCCATATGTGCGTCGTTCTCTCTCCTTCCCCCCCCCCTCTGTGATTGAGCTGACGGCGTGTAGGCAAGACATGCTCCAGTTGACGGCGCTGTGGTTGAGCATATTCGTCGCACAAACGTACGCTGTTCCTCGACTCCGCCTCGTTCACGTCACTGACTTTGTTTAGGCACATCGCGCGTACAATCCATCAACATATGTCCCACCTGCGTCTCATTCTATGCGTACTCTGGGCGGATATCCTGGATAGTTATGAAGCGCAACTTTATCCTCCCGCTCCTCATCCTGGTGTTTCAAGTTGCGCTGACGGCGCTCGGTGCTGGTCTGGGTGCGCATCTTCCCTTCCCTCTTCTGCATTTCATTGACCATTCGCAGGCCAAGTGATACTCGTGTACGTCTCCGGTCATGGCTCGCACATGGTTAACTAACGTACGACCTTCCGGGCAGCATCAGCCTCATGCACTACTCCAACCTCGAGCACACCAAGGTTACCTCCAACATTCAAGCAGCGTTCGCACTCGCCGCTGACGTGCTTATCAGTGAGTCTTATCACCGTGGGTCTATGCTGGCGGTCGAACCAAGGGAGGACGGGGATGCAATCGTACGTCTCTGTGCTCTCGCTGCCTGCGAATCCGATCTAATAAATACTCGGGCAGCACGAACCGCGTACTGAATTCCCTCATCACGACCGCGATAAACCGAGGTGTTTTCACGATGATATTCTCCTTCTCTTCAAATTATCGCGCGTGAACGGCTTGGCATCCTGTCTTGGCATGGTCTAGCCAATCCCAACCTCTGCATTGCCCATTATCGTGCCTCCATCGCGCACCTTTCTCGCTGGATAGGGTATATCGTATCATTTCCGAATCGCTCCGACAAGCGTCTGACGCACGGAAGCAATAGCAGCGAGCCTCGAGGCGATGGGAAGGTCATTTGACAGATCCGGTCGGGAGGATTCTGCCGGCTCTCAGGTCACCTCGCTCTCTGTCTTCTCGCCCTCATCCCCGCCGCTTTCCTTCTTAAAGCTGCCCGTCAAGCTCTTCAAGTCCTAAACATCTCAACGTTGCAACTCCCTCTAGACTCGCAACTATCCAACTTAACGTTAAGTTGCAGCGACAGCTTTCCGGTGTTCCTCCCTCTGCTATTCGATCGCGCAAGCCTTCAAGACGAACAGACACGCAATATGCCACGCAGACGACGACGAGGGACCGGCGCGGGGCGGTGGGAGGAAGACGTACGATGGAGATGAATGAGTCGGTGTGTCTCACACCGTCGCGTTGACGATTTGCTCATCCCTCCTAAGGTAGGGGGCAGGCGCATCAATCGTGATCACGCGAAACAGTCGTGAGCTATTAACGTCCCCAAAATCAGCTTTTTTGCGAAAAACTCTCAGTGGGGCCCTCGGGCTGTGTTTTCCCGAGGCCTCTACTGAGCCCGATTTGCGAAAGCTCGAATCTTGAGGACGTTGATAGTGTTTGATGCTGCCAGGCTTGTTCCGCGTGATCACGATTGATGCGCCTGCCCCCTACCTTAGCCTGAGTCGCCGGAAAGACGCCTACTCACCCGCCAGCTACCCCTCCACAATCGCGCTCTGCATATAGCCCGCCCTAACGATGAGCACATGCCGCTAGATTACGCACCTTGACAACCTCGAGGCTCGGTGACTGTCCCTTTCATGTCCAGGCCGTTGCTGACGGGAAACAGCAATGACGATGGACAATTCACCACCGATATGCGAGCAACTACCGGACTGCGGTAGACGCACCGCTTGCACAAGCAGGAGGTCCGTCCTCGCTCTATCCGCAGTTGTTTACCTGATGTCTGAACCCGCAGCTTCTCACATCCACTTGCGCAAACTCCGTGCTCAACTATGTTGCCATCGGGCAAAGGTACAGTCAAAATCTTCTAGCTCTGTTTGCGTTGCTGACCCGGACTCAGGAGCTCCTGCCTTCAAATCCGTTGAACTGCACCTTCACTCTCTAGCTGCCTGTTGCGGGTGCGTTTTCTTCTAATAACGTCTCATCCACAGTTAGGTAGCAATGTGGTCGGAAGGACAAATATATCCCCCATTCGTGCCCATGTGAAGATACTAAGACTCCACTGAGTGCGTCGTTACCGTTATCGCGCTACTTGACTGTAATTATCGAGGGCCTGTGAATCTGCCTAGCGGACGAGCAATGGCCTCCCACGGAGAGATGACAGAGAGGCTGTGAGGAGACTCGGAGCATGAAGGTCGCTGATCTTCGCTGCTTAGACAGCTGCGGCGTCGCGGCACATCCTCGATTCATCCACTTATGTTCCTTCCTTTATCAATGTTGAGTGGTTAAGTCCCTGGGTTGGTTTACCTCATTATTATTATTATTATATAAGGCCTAAGGTCCCGCGCGGTTTCGATGCAATCCAATTCCTTTATTCTGGCACTCCAACTCTGAAAATACCTTGAGCTTCCTAAAAATTGCTACAAATCCTACCTTTCTATGCTGAGCTCTGGATCCTAGGGCAGAGCGGAGCGCAGCCCTGCCTTGTTCGCCATTATCAATATCGCGCTGGTGCGTCTCGAATATCCAGAGTCAAGTCCCCCGCAGCTGATACGACAATGTAGTTCCTCATGACGCCAGGCACCTTCTACTTCATGATTGGGATTCTCATCAGCGACAAACGTAGGCCCTCGCATTCCTTCCACACTCACATTTGCGCTAACGCTTTTGCAGTATACATGAACAGTCTCCTCGCCATCCTCAACACTCGTGAATACGCGGCCAATCTCCGCGGCGGCATGGAAGTCAGCCACTCGTCGCGTCCATTCGCAGCCTGAACCGGCGGTACGGCGACCGGGCAGTCCGGTGGTGTGTCGATGATCACAGTGACGGAGACGCAGCGCGGAGATGATTACGAGTGAGTTGCTGCTTCTTCTTCTGCGTAAGCTTAAGACACGGCGGACAATTAGCTGTCATGTAGTCAAAGCACTTCGGCAGTCATGGCATCTGTCATGTAGTGCCATTATTCAAAGCGCCGACCGAATAATAATAATAATACTTTAATAGTAAAAATGAATATTACCTTTCTCTAAAAGAGCTTACCTCGGATGTCAAACTCGCTCTCGGCATGACGTCAATTGCACTGCTCTCGCGGGCCGCACCGGAGCGGGAGCGGAGCGACCGCACTCCCTTGTATATAATACAGGATAATGTTGACTCCACAATAAATATTAATAGTCCTTTATTCTACTCTATCGGGACGAAATCTGACTTTTCTATTGGAATTAGCGCGGATCTAATCCGTTTCGGCGTTATTTGAGTCAATTTGCTGTCGGAGGTGTCCTTGCATGTACTCGGACGCCATCTGTCGTCTTTGCAAGATTCTCCGCCGAGGCTCTGCGAGACCGCCTCAACGACTGCAGAGCCGTGTCCTCATCGCCGCTCTGACGGGAAGACGATTGATACCAAGGCCTCGTAGACGCTGCCGTTGCGGATTACGGCGGTCAAAAAATGGTGGGCAGACAATCTCATACATATGCGAACCTCACAAGCGCTGGCAAGATCTGCATTGTGCGTCTCCGTCGTTCATGACAAAGCTGAGGAATCGCAAAGATACCCGTGTCTCCGTGTTTCCCAACCCACTTCGCAGGAACTGGGTCTTTATCTATCCTGTCGATTCAGTCTGACCTGTTGAGGTGTGTTTCTCTCATTCAGTATATCTGCATCGATTCAGTCCTTGTTGCAGCTCGTTGCCTGGAAAGACGGTATAGTTTTTCCTTCCATGTCTAACCTGAGACCTCAGGCGACTCGGAAAGCCGCCACATCGCTGACACTCAGGCTACATCTCCACTTACCAATCTAGTCCCTCCGTGCCTGTTGACAACTCGGACCAACTTGTTTACAGGTACCACGCCGCCTTCCCCAAGGTACTTCCCCTCATTTCTCCATGAATTCGGCTGCTTGACTGGCCCATTAGAACACCGTCTGCACGACCGATACGCTCGGTGCACCGACTTTGGGCTCGCACCGACCTCGGGTATCGTTCGCGCGTGACTATTACCGAACCACCCCCAACTTTACGATGGGTATTGGCCCACAGGCGTTCTCGCTTAGGGGGGAACGGCGCCCAGATCGCTGGTGGGAAGGGAGGCCTGGTGACGAAGAATACGTGTTTGATTTATAGTGCGGTATTGTGTTCTCTTTTATGAATTAAACAGATTGCATACCATATAAGCAGTCGAGTAAAGAAGAAGAAGTATATAGAGCTGTATCGCCTGCAAGTTCAAGCCATGATATTCGAGATGAAAGTGATGCTAACGTCTGTCTGTCCATTCGTTAGGAACTGAATGTCATCCTCATCCAAAAGTGTTGCGATGCTCGCGAGCTGATCCAAATGTGAGCCAAAGAGCAAGAAGGGTCATCAGTACAGTACCTGCTCCTATCTATCTGATCCTCCGTTTGGCTTGCCAAACGGTGGCTGTGCAGCCAGATCTCCCTCGGCTCGGCTTTGCTCGGCTCGGCTGGGGTACCATCGGGATCCCGTCGTCGAGGGCGTCGCGATGGCGCCGGTCCCGTGCTGATCCCTATTGATTATCGACCCCCCTGGTTCGGAGCAGATTGCAAATATTCGCTGAGCACCCAGTTCTTGTCGGTTTCGCTTGATTCCTTGTTGCCTGCGTAGGAGCATTGGTTTCCCACCGGAAACGGGAAGAACCGAAGGGCTTGGTGCATGCCGCACCGTGGGGAATGCCGTGCCGCTTCCCATTGGTTTCTGGGTGCCTGCACATGGAGAAGGCTGCAGATAGCGGCATGAGGAAGGTCTACGGAAGAAGTGTCATATGTCATAGATCTGGAATATATTCTATCTACATCCTGTATCAATCTCAGGTCTCGCGGTACAGCGGTTGGCCTTTGCGGAGCGCATCATCTCTGCAACATGCTTGTCGCCTAAGGGACCTGCAGATCCTTGATAGGATGCTCAGCTCTTGCCAGATTCGCTTGGTTTCTTTTTTCCCTTGGAGGAGCACTGGAATTCTGCTCAGAAAGGCCGGAACCGAAGATGTTCAGGCAGCGCTGAGGCTGTGCGGAATTGCGTACCGGTCCCTTGCGTATTGTGCTCGATCGCTGCTGATGGCCCCATTAGGAGATCGGTTTGATGCGTGAAAATGCTAGAAGATGCTCTCCCTGCATCCTCTCCAATTTTCGTGTTGGCACCAAGTCCAGATATGGAAATTGTGCTCCGGGCAGCATGCGGAGGCTGATTTCTGGAGGGAATGGAGCTGTTTTCACTTGGTGAGTTTGGGAAGGTATTTTTGACAGTGATTGAGATCTTTCTCTTTTACTTGCCCTTTTGTTGATCGGCGAAAGTGAGATGAGCGGGTGCATTGTCACCAACATAGGTTATCCCATCGCTATGTGATGGTCGGTTGCTGCGTTATTCGAAAAGATTCTCAGCCCGTACATGCCCAACAACACCACCCAAATACCACAAACATCCTCTCTTCCAGCTGATTCCATATCTGCTTGACCCATCGCTGTGCGATGTTTCCTCGTTGCGTTATTTGAAAAGATTCTGAGCTGGTACATCACAACAACACCGACTCGCTGCGCTCCCACCACCCATCCACCGCAGACCGTAGTGGCTTCCTAATCTCATATCCAGTCACCCCGTCACTCTCCCATCTTTGCTCGTCACGCTATTCGAAAAGAATCCCAGGCGGTACACGCATTTCCCAGGACGCTCCTTGGCCACGCGCTACACCAGGCTCAAAATTTCCAGGAGAATCCAGATCTGGCAACGCCATCTCCGTCAGATTGATGGTTGCAGAGCAATTGCGCTTTTTGCTGTGCGCACTCAAGCAAAGCTGCAACAAGGAGACGGTCGTTCTGTAGGCCACCACGCATACCACCAGACTCGGATTTTGAAGGGGAAGCCACATCGAGTCGTCCCATCATTCCCTGATAAGCGCTCGTCCCTATATTAATTAATAACACTAACTGACTGAGTCGTATTCTGCTTCGCTGCGCCTTTGCATATAGTTGATTCGCTCGTCTCCGTCCGTGTACACTTACTGTCAGCAGAGCTCCAACTAGGGCATTCCGCTGTGCATGCTGCATGGCTCGAAATCTCCTCAAAGACTTGTTGCGTCCAAGCTTGAACTGGGATCTTGAAGAAGCGGACGCGTCTCCTCGAATCCAACACGGCGTGGAGAGTGCGCATATGTCCGTTTGGAGTGGTGCGTTGACATATGTATCTCGTGGAAGGATTCTTGTGCAGTATTTTACCTAGATTAGATGGTTTACCAGTGAGTAGATACTTTGTTCCCCCTCACGTGATTGCGGTTTCTCGATCACGTGACCGCGCCGCTGCGAAAATCTCCATACTATCCCATCTGTTCCAACGCCTGTATGACGGACGGTACATCCATAAACGCTGCTTCGTGTGAACGCTATCCCAATACTCATCCTCCGCCGCTGCGAAAATCTCCATCTGTTCCAACGCCTGTATGACGGACGGTACATCCATAAACGCTGCTTCGTGTGAACGCTATCCCAATACACATCCTCCGCCGCTGCGAAAATCTCCATACTATCCCATCTGTTCCAATGCCTGTATGACGGTATACCCTTCATTGCCCAAATCAACTCCATCATCATCATCATCGCCATTGCTGTATGCACGTACTCACCCAAATCGTCATAAACACTCCTTCCTTTGCCTGAACGCTGGTGTTGGGCACGGGAGCGGATTCCAGCTGTGCAGGCACACAGGCTCGTACAGCCGCATCAGTGATGTCACAGCACGTCAAAAGTCATCAGATCTGATGGGAGCAATGATTATCTCATCAAATACGCTGTTGCCGGGTGACGATGTCACCCTCGCAGCTGCACAAGCGCGGGACAAAGGTGCCTGATTTCAGCCAGAAAAGGAAGCTGTCACGGCGTGATTCGTGATGGATAGAGGCTCGCTATCACTGAAAGAACCTGCTGTCAAAGTTTCGTGGCACCCGGATGCATCGCCGTCGATCTATCGCGATTCTGATCGCCGTTATGCCTGCAGCTAGCCAAGAAGTATGGAAAAAGTTCTCGCGACCATGACCATCTTGTAGAGCCGCTCGATGCGAACAAAATCAATTCTGGGGTCTAAATGTTTCGGTAACTCAATCTTGCTCCTATACAAATAGTTTCCCGCCTTGTATTTTTTCTCCCCTATTGATTATCGACCCCCCTGGTTCGGAGCAGATTGCAAATATTCGCTGAGCACCCAGTTCTTGTCGGTTTCGCTTGATTCCTTGTTGCCTGCGTAGGAGCATTGGTTTCCCACCGGAAACGGGAAGAACCGAAGGGCTTGGTGCATGCCGCACCGTGGGGAATGCCGTGCCGCTTCCCATTGGTTTCTGGGTGCCTGCACATGGAGAAGGCTGCAGATAGCGGCATGAGGAAGGTCTACGGAAGAAGTGTCATATGTCATAGATCTGGAATATATTCTATCTACATCCTGTATCAATCTCAGGTCTCGCGGTACAGCGGTTGGCCTTTGCGGAGCGCATCATCTCTGCAACATGCTTGTCGCCTAAGGGACCTGCAGATCCTTGATAGGATGCTCAGCTCTTGCCAGATTCGCTTGGTTTCTTTTTTCCCTTGGAGGAGCACTGGAATTCTGCTCAGAAAGGCCGGAACCGAAGATGTTCAGGCAGCGCTGAGGCTGTGCGGAATTGCGTACCGGTCCCTTGCGTATTGTGCTCGATCGCTGCTGATGGCCCCATTAGGAGATCGGTTTGATGCGTGAAAATGCTAGAAGATGCTCTCCCTGCATCCTCTCCAATTTTCGTGTTGGCACCAAGTCCAGATATGGAAATTGTGCTCCGGGCAGCATGCGGAGGCTGATTTCTGGAGGGAATGGAGCTGTTTTCACTTGGTGAGTTTGGGAAGGTATTTTTGACAGTGATTGAGATCTTTCTCTTTTACTTGCCCTTTTGTTGATCGGCGAAAGTGAGATGAGCGGGTGCATTGTCACCAACATAGGTTATCCCATCGCTATGTGATGGTCGGTTGCTGCGTTATTCGAAAAGATTCTCAGCCCGTACATGCCCAACAACACCACCCAAATACCACAAACATCCTCTCTTCCAGCTGATTCCATATCTGCTTGACCCATCGCTGTGCGATGTTTCCTCGTTGCGTTATTTGAAAAGATTCTGAGCTGGTACATCACAACAACACCGACTCGCTGCGCTCCCACCACCCATCCACCGCAGACCGTAGTGGCTTCCTAATCTCATATCCAGTCACCCCGTCACTCTCCCATCTTTGCTCGTCACGCTATTCGAAAAGAATCCCAGGCGGTACACGCATTTCCCAGGACGCTCCTTGGCCACGCGCTACACCAGGCTCAAAATTTCCAGGAGAATCCAGATCTGGCAACGCCATCTCCGTCAGATTGATGGTTGCAGAGCAATTGCGCTTTTTGCTGTGCGCACTCAAGCAAAGCTGCAACAAGGAGACGGTCGTTCTGTAGGCCACCACGCATACCACCAGACTCGGATTTTGAAGGGGAAGCCACATCGAGTCGTCCCATCATTCCCTGATAAGCGCTCGTCCCTATATTAATTAATAACACTAACTGACTGAGTCGTATTCTGCTTCGCTGCGCCTTTGCATATAGTTGATTCGCTCGTCTCCGTCCGTGTACACTTACTGTCAGCAGAGCTCCAACTAGGGCATTCCGCTGTGCATGCTGCATGGCTCGAAATCTCCTCAAAGACTTGTTGCGTCCAAGCTTGAACTGGGATCTTGAAGAAGCGGACGCGTCTCCTCGAATCCAACACGGCGTGGAGAGTGCGCATATGTCCGTTTGGAGTGGTGCGTTGACATATGTATCTCGTGGAAGGATTCTTGTGCAGTATTTTACCTAGATTAGATGGTTTACCAGTGAGTAGATACTTTGTTCCCCCTCACGTGATTGCGGTTTCTCGATCACGTGACCGCGCCGCTCCAAAGAAAGAAAGGCCTCTGCAACCCCTCTCTGTCGGTACCACAAGCATGTCCAATGGCCCAGAACTCATAGAGATATGGGCCATTCTTTGTTTCAAAGACTTGATGTTTCGTCAGTATTTCGCGTTTTGTGACCCAACCACTACAGCTAGGCCTAAGGTCATAACAGAAAGGTTGATCCCCTTAGGGGTCCCTACGATTTGGCTTACTCAGATTTTCCATCCCTTACATTTGCGAGATTTCATTAGATTCAGTTGAAGGGTCTTTAGTTGGTTCATTAGATATGCGAAATTTCATTAGATTTGCTTGAAGGGTCCTTAGCTCATTCATTAGATTTGGTTCAAACTTGAAGTCATTAGGTTTGGTCAAAGTCATTAGATATGTGAAATTTCATTAGATTGTTTTGAAGGGTCCTTAGTTAGTTAGTTAGATTTGCTTCAATGTCAGTAGATTTTGCTCAAAGTCATTAGATATGCGAAAGTCCATTAGATTTCATTGAAGGGTCCTTAGTTAGTAAGTAACATTAGCTTCAAAGTCGTTAGATTTGCTCAAAGTCATTAGATTTGCTCAACTTCATTAGATTCACTTGAAGGGTCCTTAGTTAGTTAGTTAGATTTCGCTTAAACCCATTACATTTGCTCAAAGTCATTAGATTTGCAAAAGTTCATTAGATTCAGTTGAAGGGTCCTTAGTTAAGTAGTCACATTTTGGTCAAAGTCATTAGATTTGGCCAAAGCCATATTGCAGGACATTAGATTTGCCAAGGACCATTAGATTCAGTTGAAGGGTCCTCAGTTACATTGCGCTCAAACCATTGATATGAGAAAGTTCATTAGATTCGCCTCAAGGTCATTAGAAAATTTGCTCAATTCATCAGATTCACGAGTTGAGTCAGTAAGTTACTGATGTTTTGAGCAAATTTGTGATGTTTTGAGCAAATTTTGTAATGGGCCAATCTTGTTGTGCATCCTTATATTGAAGTTTGGTAAGGTTGGATATGATTCTGGACCGTCTTTTCAAGGGCTTTCCAATGGTGCCACTCCCGTCCTGATCCGATCAGCGGTTGATATAGAACTGCGCTGATGCCTGCCAGTTTACCCTGATGCAGTGGGACTAGGATGGCGTGTGAGGGCTCGTTAGAAAGGTCCTCAGAATCCCTCTCTATCGAGCCCGGTATCATGGCAAACCGACCAGAACTCGGGGAGCTATGGCCCATTCTTTGTTTCAAAGACTCAATGTTTCGAAAGTATTTTGCATTTTGTGACCCAACCACTACAGTTAGGCCTAAGGTCATAACAGAAAGGTTGATCACCTAAGGGGTCCCTACGATTTGGCTTGATCAGATTTTCCATTCCTTACATTTGCGAAATTTCATTAGATCGGGTTGAAGGGTCCTTAGTTGGTTAGTTAGATTTGCTCCAAAGTCATTAGATTTGGTCAAAGTCATTAGATTTGCCAAAGTCCATTAGATTTCGTTGAAGGGTCCTTAGTTAGTTGGTCAGATTTGCTTCAAAGTCATTAGATTTGGCCAAAGTCATTAGATATGCAAACTACCATTAGATTCAGTTGAAGTGTCCTTAGTTAGTTTGTTAGATTCGCCTCAAGGTCCTTAGAAATTTTGTTCAATTCATTAGAGTCAGTAAGTTTGTAGTCTTTTCAGCAAATCTTATAGTCAGCCGGCTCAAAAGACTCGCGTTTTCGTCAGTATTTTGTGATTTGTGGCTCAACCGTTAGATTTTTTGTATGGGTCCAAACAGAACTGTTGCTCATATTAAGGGTCTCTACGATTTGGCTTGTTCAGATTTTTGATTCATTTGTTTGAAGGCAAGTCAGCTCAGCAGCTTTCATCTGACTCATTACTCTACTGACTGGCTTTAGGGCCAGCTCATTAGGGTCGGCTCATAAGAGAGAAGGAGACCAAGTCCCCAATGAAGCTGACCCTAATGTAAATATACTGTAATTAGCCCTTAAGTTTGCATTGCACGCATTACATTTGGGTCTGAACCAAACCTATCCAAAGTTACGCATTACAACCAAGTTTGCACTCAAAATTTCTCCCAAAAACCCTATATATTACATAAAAAATTTCGGCCGGCTAACACCGGCAGTCCATAGTAATAATTCCTTTTCCCAATCAAGTTCATCCCAGTAGAGTTCATCTGTAGAGTTCATGTGTTATGCGCATTATACCACCACCGACTGAACCTAAGGTCTAACTAACTACTACAGACAGTATGCAACCAACAAAGACTAGCCCTAAAGTACAACAATAAACCCCCTCTACCACCGTGAACCACATTCCCGAAGAACACAGCCCACAACAGTAAAGAAGGGCCGCACAAAGCGACCAGGTCCCAAAGATTAAAGCCTTGCCAGAACAAAGAACAAAAGAAAGAAAGCAAGAACAAAAGAAAGCAAGGTCTTGATAAGAAAGTAAGTAAATGCGCTGCGTCTGTGCACAGACCTCCGCTGCCCAGAGTTGTGTTTTTTGTCAACTTCACTGTTGTTGAGACTAACTAGTCTCAAACCAAAGCAGGACGTCTCCTGCTCCAGTTCTCCCCCAGAACCAACTGTAACCAGAAAACATGAATTGATAACCCAATCCTAAGTGTATTGCCTTCAATGGTCCTCCCTCACGGTACTGACCCAAGTGAGCAACGAACAAATCCTTACAAGCCACTGCGGGGCCCTAGGATGGGATCGGACCATCCTACTACAGCAGCTTGCTCCTATTCATTCTATCCTTTCGGACTGCCCACTTGTTACCCTCATCCCAAATTTGTTACCCCCAGAACCCAAATGTGCGCAAGGCAGACATATTTACATACTGACACCGGGACCAAATTGACTCAAAATTACAGTCGGTATGGCTGGGATACAGCTGCCACCATTCACACCCAGAAGTACTTAAATGAATGCTCAGACCCGAGAGTCCTTACACCCTTCCCTCCTTACTATAGGAAACTGGGGTGTTCAGCCACATATTTGAACAAATCATCGAAAACCGTGAAAGTAGGTGTCCACAATATCGCGGGCGAAATTATTTCCTTTTTGGGAATTATCTCCGTGAAGGCTTTTTACCGGTTTCTAATGACTTTTAGCAAATTTGCTCAAAACATCAGTAACTTACTGACTCCTTCAGCAAATCTAATGAATTGAGCAAATTTTCTAATGACTCTAATGAACTTCCTAAGGACCCTTCAAGTGAATCTAATGACTTTGACCAAATCTAATGACTTTGAAGCAAATCTAATGAACTAACTAAGGACCCCTTCAACTGAATCTAATGAACTTTCGCAAATCTAATGACTTTGACCAAATCTAATGACTTTGAAGCAAATCTAATGAACTAAGTAAGGACCCTTCAAACCAATCTAATGAACTTTCGCAAATCTAATGACTTTTAGCGAAATGTGACTACCCAACTAAGGACCCTTCAAGTGAATCTAATGAAATTTCGCAAATGTGAGGGATGAAAAATCTGAGTAAGCCAAATCGTAGGGACCCCTTAGGTGATCAACCTTTCTGTTATGACCCTAGGCCTAACTGTAGTGGTTGGGTCACAAAATGCAAAATACTGACGAAACATCGAGTCTTTGAAACAAAGAATGGCCCATATCTCTATGAGTTCTGGTCTGTTTGCCGTGGTTCTGGTACCGCTAGGGAGGTATTCCAAAGGGCTTTCAGATGAGCCCTCACACATGGTTCCAGCTCCACTGCATCAGGGCAAACTGGCAGTTGAAAGTGCGGTTCTCTATCAACCGCTGATCGGATCAGGACGCGAGTGGCACCATTGCAAAGCCCTTGAAAAGACGGTCCAGAATCATATCCAACCTTACCAAACTTCAATATAAGGATGCACAACAAGATTGGCCCATTACAAAATTTGCTCAAAACATCAGTAACTTACTGACTCAACTCGTGAATCTAATGAATTGAGCAAATTTTGTAATGACCTTGAGGCAAATCTAATGAACTTGCTGACCTCAATCTTCACTCAACAGCGCTCATATTTTCAGGGATGATTCAAATTGTCAACAGCTACCTGCTGTCCAAATTTCTAGGGAAATAGTGAGAGTCGGCTCAGCCGACACTTGCAAGTCACCAAGTCAATAAGTAAGTAAGTAGGTCATGACGTTCTTACTCTGACTCGTCAAGAGCTGATTCAATTCCTGCAGCAACGCCTTCGTCAACAAACCAGCAAGGCTGAATCTGCATCTGGTGCACCGCGCTCCGGTCCTCATCTCTACAACGGGTCTCGCCGACTCTCGTGCAGCGGGTTCTCTGGCAGACATGAATGGCGAGGGTCGGTCGGAGTGCAAAAATCTGCAAGGGTAAAGCTTTGATGTGAGGTACATCTACAATGTGTTGGTCTTCCACTCACGCCCATCTTCTGTAGTGCAGTCTGCCTGGAGGACCACCTACATACCTGGGAACACATCGTCTTCCTTTTCCATCGCCCAAAATCTTTCGGCCTATGTGCCTCGCACACCCTGGGCTCAGCATTTCCTCCTGTCCGTCTACCACGGCCAGCAGAGGTGCCACGTCATCCCGTCATCCGACCGTCCATGGTCTCAATCTGCTTTTTCCTTCCCACACCGACCACCAACAACAACCCTCGCCTCCAGGACACCACTCTCTTGCGCTCGAGTCCGCATTGCTACCCCTGAACGAGCCCATTGGAGTCATTCATGACCACCACGCAGCTGACAAAGACTACTGGGACGCGCAGACGCAAGTAGTCGTCATTCCCCGCGTCGTCCCAGCAGCATACCACCTCAGCTTGTTTGCAGTCTGGAACGGGACCGCAGGCAAGCGAGGCTGAGGATCCTCGCTGGCGTCGGGCGACGATTCGCTTCACTAGCATGAAAGCATGCATGCATGGGTGCACGATACGGAGACGGCCGGGATCATGGATAATGGAGCATCGGATGAGAGCTGGCACATATGCGTGTGCGGACACCTCAGCGAAGCAACCTGTTTCCAGGTCATGTCACCTTTGCTCAAGTCCATGTCGGCTGTTGTCGCACAGTCACCATCGATCCTCTGTGTTTCTCTACCGCAAGATCTGGGCTGTTGACGTGGTTTGGAGCGGATGAACGCAGGCCGACTTGTTCCCTTGCTTTGCACTTGTACATACTCAAGGTAACATCCCCAGAGGTCGACGGCGGAGGACATGCGGAGGAATTTGTTGAGGAGCTCTTCTGCTTCGCTGGATGTCACTTTGTTGACAAGGAAGTTGTTTATATACGCAGCCCGGGTCGTTGAGATACTGGTATAAAGGCAAAGCTGCATCAACAGCATCGCACCTCGGTCTCCCGCCATGGATACCCACAGACTCGGAAATTCAAGGAGAATCCATATCTGGTCCTCCGGTCGCCGTCGGTCAAGCGGTTGCCTCAATATTCAATGAAACCCATCCACTGAAGATGCGCAAAAACGTGATTGGATTGTCCCGCCATGCATAGCAGTGGCTCCGTACCTTCAAGGCTAGTGCATATGGCGAATGACTTTTCGGTCTATTGCGCTGTTGCGCCATGGCGTTGCCAGTTGCGCCACTTTGTTGCCAGGGTGGCGAATCGCACGTGACATATCCCTCAATTTGATTTTTTTTTTCTTATGTAGAAGTACAAGAATGCATCGATATTTGACATACTCGGTGCAGGATGCTTTACCAAGTTGAATAGTTCAAGTCCTATGCTCCTTCACGAATAATTATAGCCCTGGGCGGGGCAGGTTTGATTGGAATTTCCCTTTTGGGACAAATCTTATCTTATCTTATGATCACGTCGCTGGGAGATCGAGCCCAGATCCCTTAAAAAGCACAAATCGGCATAAGATGTATTCTTGACATTGTGCCACCCCCTTGCAAGCCGGGAAAACATCGAGATAAGGTCACAAACCAAAACCTAATCGCCCCCTTTCACCACCTCAAAACCTGCCCCCGGTCCGTTGCGCCTGGTATCGCCACCCTGACGATTCGGCGCATGGCGCAAGGTTGCACCAAAGCCAGCAGCTTTAACTTCAAGGACAGTCGGCATATACTTGTTTGGTCACTCCCGCATGCATACTACTGGCCCTTACGTCGCACTCATTTCCCTTGTAATCTGGGCTTAGGGCAGCCTTGCAATCAAGCAGCAAACAGGCTGAGAATGCTCACAGGAATGGGTTTTATTCCACTTATACAGCCCCATGTCATGCACCTGACTACCACCGTTCTGAAGATTCTCCAAAAATCCGCACTATAAAGTGCTCTGCATGGCTCTAGCTTAACCAACAGCCAAGTTTAAACAGGTTCCAATGAACCGGTGTCTCAGATTAATACCGCGGCGGATATTATTGCCCCAGAGCTCAGTACTGTGATTGCAAGTTTGTGGCTTACACCAAAATGTAGCAGTGATTCCATTTTTCGGCATTTCAAAGAATGGACAATAATCATGCAGAGAATCACATCATTTTACAACTCAATTCATTGGAAACGTGTAGACCCTCGTTCCTGAATGTCACCAGCCTCCATCGTCTCCTAGATGCTCCAAGACTCTACAATCGACCCACTTTCCCAGTGAGAAACGAGTAGTCGGTTGGGAAAAGACAATTACGCGCCAACTTCTTGTCTTGCTCACGCTGCTCCAAAGCACATCATCTGATTGATTTTGGAACGCGGAAAACAACGACGCACCCTACGCAATCCAACACGCCGTCCCGCATATTTAGATCCCTCATCTGTAATCCCATCGCCCACCCGAACGTCGTCCAGCGAATACTCGTTGACCTTTCCCGTCCATAGTCCTCCTCAGTGCCCATTCCCGGAAAGATCTCGCCAAACTTGTGGAAGCTGGTACGATCATGTGAACCCGTTGCAGATGACTATCTCATGGAAACCCTAGGTGCGCAGTGCTCATTCACGACTGGGTTGCCAGATAGCACGCTAAAGTCTGGCCCACTCCCAGTTCCGAAGGCTGAATATTACAGCATTTATCGTTGTTTATTCCGAGCTTCTGTTTGAGCTTTTGACCGGCTCCCGAGCCCAAGGTGCGAGCTGTAAACGAGGTTGAGAACCAGGTTTCGGCAGCTGAACTAGGTTGAGTGCGAGGTTTGAGCCCGCTGAACGAGGTCTTGATGCCAGTTACGAGCTTGAGGTTGAGCTCGTTGCAGGTACGATCGAGCTCCCGGACCGAGATCAGAAGCAGGCCGCCCCATCGCCCTAGCTCAAGCAGTTCTCTGTGCCCCGTGTCAGGCCAGATATCTATGGAATCGCATCGACGACCACTACATATCTAGCCCAAAATCTGGGGCACCTTGCTACGAAATTAGCGAGACATCCTCTATGGAAGCTTGACTATCGCTATTCCCTCAAGGACTGGCAGCGGCGCTGGAGCAATTTGAAGCAGCCAGGACCCGCCGGACCGCCTTACTGTCGTGTTCTGCGAAACATATTGCGGTATACTGTTCCTGAAGCAGAAATTTTCTGGCGCTGAGCCCATAGTATAGATGACTGTGCGAGTGTGTGAGCACAGTCTGATGTCTTGTGACAAGTGATGCGTGGCGGTGCATGCTTCTTGTCTCACGCCGCCACGATGACCTGGCCGCTCGTCCGCAAGCTCTCGCGCTTCCTCGCGTGCCATGGGCTTTCGCATCCGACTTCTTCTCCATCAAGACTTGCATCCACCCTTCTTTCCTTCCACTTTCACCCATGACTCCTGTCGACGATCCATGTCAAGCCCTGTCGCCTTTCCATGATTCTGACTCTGTGTCGAGTCATTTCCTCTGTCTAGACTCCGTGTCAGACGCCTAGACTTTGCGTCGGGCCCCACTCCTCCACAATGCCTTCGATACTCGTCTCCGCACGAGTCAGCTATGCCCCAATGCACTTTTATGTGCTTGGCCCCCCGATACTCGCCAGACGAGTCTGTTACACTCTGTTACACCTCTGTGTCGATGCATCGCCCTCAACAAGAACTCAAGATCCATTCCCATAATACACCATATCACCATCCTTCGATCCCGTTATCCACGCGCCATCACCTCGTCATCCTTCCACCCGAGGACAACCCATCAAGATTCCCCGACCTCAGTACACTCCCACTACGATCCACCACTCTCAATTACCCATCCCACGACCTTGTCTCAGCCTCCCAGTCAAGTTTCCGCCCCTCGCTTTGAGGATATCCGTTACCCTAAACTCTCAACCACTCTCGTCTCCCTGTCCTCAAGCTTCCGCCTGTTTGTACTTCAACCCTCGTTGGTCGGAAACCATTTCATTGGACTTACTGCATGCCTGTCTCTACTGTGCTTCGACGATATCTGCCTGTCTACGCTCTCAGTCTCCCATGACATCCTCAATCACGCCGGTCGCTGTCGTTCGACGACGTTGACTCCATTCCTCTCAATGCTCCTCTACACCGTGTTTGTGCATGAGTTCCCTATTCACCGATACTCCTCTGCATCTGTCTTAATGCATGAGTTCTTTCGATGCTCCTCTGCGCCTGCGTTAGCGCACGAGCCCTTCCGATACTCCTCTGCACCAGGATCAGTGCATGAGTTCTGTTCGATGCTCCTCCGCGCCTGCGTTAGCGCCCGAGTTCTCCCGATACTCCTTAGCGCCTGCGTTTGCATGTGAGTTTTTCCAAATACTCTGTTTCCGATACTCCTCTGCACCAGTATCAGTGCATGAGTTCTGTCCGATCCCGCGCCTGTGTTCATGCCCGATGCTCCTCCGCGCCTGCGTTCGCGCGCGAGCTCTCCCGATACTCTTCCACGCCTGTGTTCGTGCACGAGTTTTTCCAGCGCCTGTGCTTGCGCCCGAGTTCTCTCGATACTCCTCTGCGCCTGCATTTCCGCATGAGTTTTCCAGATACACATGCCCAGTCTGATCGCCACCTCGTCTCTCCTTTCTGCGCCTGTGTTAGCGCATCGAGGGATCCCGCACCCCAGTTCTTCTGCCCCGATACACTGGTGTACACTCTCCAATACCGGGACATAACATCCCGGACACCTACAAACAAAAACAACTCCGACACATTCTGACAAGCCAGACACATTGACCACAACCCAGACACATCATGGTTCAAACAATACACAAACGAGCATAAGTCTGACACATCCGGGCAACACATTGTAAACATTCCTGACACAATTTCGGAGTACGTAGATAACGACGATAAATTGATCAGGATCTAATCTCAGAATGCACCGGAGAGGCGTCAGGACGCCGCGGAGCTCGACACCTACGTACGGGCCGAGTGGGTGCTACGTTCGCCGTCTCATCAGCCTCTTCGCGCTGCTTACGTTTCCGACTCGGATTCGGCATGGGATCATTGGCGGTAAGGTCTTGCCGAGGCGGGGAAGGGCTTGGGTGTGGAAGCGGCAGTATATACTCCGGCCGCCGGTAGAACGGAATCGTGGGGGCGTCCAAGTCTGACATGAGAGCGCCGAGGTCGTCGGGAGGGTAATCCGAAATGTCTATCCTTCTACTTGGTGGATTGGGGTCCCGATCCAGGGGACCCTCTGGTTCGGGGTCTTCCCGGGGTCCTAGAGCTTAGGTCGAAGCGGATTCGGGGTCGGGGGGCGTGGGAGAGCCCGATCCCATCATTGATGGGCACAGCCACTGCCCATATAAGGCAGGAGGGCAGGTGTGACATCTGGGTGACAAAGGACAAAAAAAGTTTATTTTCCAAATGTCATGGCAACCACTTTTACTTCAGAGACTACCCCCCAAATTTCCCGATCCCAGCGTGCAGGAGTCCAAACAACCAGCCTTTGCTGTAGAAAGTTAGGGTTAGTCAGGATCCACATCCCACCCAACCATAAAACCGTCCCCCAGTTGGATTGGGGTCCCGATCCACCAAGTAGAGTAGGCTAGCGTTTTTGTGTTGCAATCCCAGTCCGAGCGGTCTGCTATTTAACTACTGAAGTCTGACTGTGTTTTATCACTGATTTGGTGGATCCAAGGCTGCAAACACCCAAGACACTGTCCTATCACCCAATCCAAGGTTATGAATACCCAATATGAGGTGGTTATTGCCTGATCCATCCCCCAAATTCCCCAACCCAAAGGTGTAAATTCCCGATCCAAGGTGTCAATATCCCAATCCAGGATGAATTTTCCCAATCGTTCTTGGGTTGCAATATCTGAACAATGTTGCACCCAAGCTTTAGGTCTTGCCTCTATTTATGGTTGAATTTACCGATCCAAGGCCACTAATGCCCAATTCATGCTCTAATTTCCCAATCCAGGACTGTAAATGCCCAATCCACCCCATGAATTTCTCAATCCAAGACCGTCAAGACCCAACCCATTCTGAAATTTCCCGATCCATCTGCCTACCAAGTCAATATCCTGAGTCAACTGGTTGATCCCAATCAACACATATAATTTTTCGATCCACCAGCTCATTGTTGTTTATACATTTTGAATGCCAAGCAGGCTCAGAATGTGTAACCTTCATCCAATAATTTTAAATGTCTACTATTTTATTGCCTGAACCACTCAACGTTTCAGAATGTGCGTGCTTCTCACGTTTTGAACCGCCCGGGTGTTGAAAACCTGCGATGCTCCTTGAATGCACTCACTGATTACACATTCTGAATGCTTCAGCACTTCAAAACGTACAGACTCATTCTCAAATCGCACCATATACCATGCCACAGGCATTTTTTGATCCAGTATGTTCCTTCCATTCCAAAGTGCACAACTCAGCTCAACACCTTCAAGAACAATATCACATGCAGAGAGCCCGGCGATCGCTCTGAAGCAACTTGACTGGCGGCAGGCCGCCGCAGAGAAGTATCCAACCATGGCGGAAATCAGTCCGTGGCTGCGCCGCACTAAATGGCATCTGCACGGCTGGCGTCACAACGCAAAGGAGATCGCGACGTTCATGACCTTTCCTGACTCCAATGGAGAGTATGGCTGGCTCATAAAGTCTGGCTATGAATACTTCGATCGGGCGTCGGGAACATACCCCTGGGCTTGTTCTCCAAATTCTGAACTCTGCGGATCCGGACAATGGGTAGGTGCTTCCACGTTTTGAAGCGTGGGGATGCTTAAAACGTGCAACAGGGGATACATCAATACACCTGGGCCGCTACATTGATTCCAAAACGATGCCACCAGCCTGATCAGGAAAACTCAAACGCGCTGGCAGCGCTGGCACAGCGCCGCCAGACGTTGCCAGACCGCCAGCCTCGTGTCTGGCGCCAACTGACCTACCTATCGCCAGAAGCCTGCCAGCACCCGATTCTGGCGCCAGCACCCCGCCAGCATCGCGCCAGCACCCTTCTCGCGTACAGTCTTCAACTGCAGGACGACCTCAGTAAGCATCTGCTCAAAGGCTACGGCGATCTCGCGGGTGCTCGACAAATGCGCAAAATGATCTACGATCGAGAGCTGGAGTGCCTGACATTCTTGAGCACGGAGTTCCTCGACGGCATGGGCTCGGATTGTGCGACTATGGGACGATCAAAGTGTGAACGCTGCGAACCACCCAAGGGTAAGTTGCGCATTTTGAACGCAAGTAGAGCTCAAAACGTACCAGTGGGGCCTGCCGTTAACAAGCCGCGCATCGGAGCGACAAGTGAGTTGCACGTTCTGAGCCTTTGCTCCCCTCAAAACGTGCATCTATTCAGGTTCAAACTTCACATTCGCTTCCAAGCCGTTATCAATGCCCGTATCAAAGCAACCAGCATCCAACCGTTACTTAGATGTCCATCCATCTCAACGCCTCGCGCTGTGGTCGACGTCAACGTCGCATTCACCCAAGTCACCCTTGCCACTAAAATCTTCGAATTTGCACTCACCCTGGCCCAAGTTGTTCAAGGCCCGGCATCTTTAGATTAGGGTCCCTCCTCCCTCCTCCGACATCATCCACGGGAACACGTACATATTCGCCTCCCGTTCCTCTCCCTCTTGCCGCTTTCCGCTCAAGAAGTTGTCGCAGTAGTAATATTGCACCATGAACATTTGCAGCGCTGGGAAGACACTGTATTTTCGCATACAGAAAGACAAGCGCTAAAGGTACTACTCCCAATCGCTCTCCCTCTTCATTCAGTGACATCTGAGAAGATGCGAGTCGAGGAATCTTGTCACTATTTAGCAAGTATATTCAAAGGCCGGAACGGAGGAACGCACGAGGCGGGTCATGTGAACGAGGGGAAAAATGACTAGGGTATGCCCAGGTATACGCAGGGATCATTGACGATGTCGAGCAAAGTACAACAGCAGTTGCATGGGACCCAGCGAAAAGGAAGACAACCCAGCGGAAACCTCGACACCACCCCCGACCCGGAAGGTTCGTCCTTAAACCCCTCAACCCCTCCCCACGAAGTCCTTGTGTACGCACATACGCTGCGTGAGATTATCGTGCCGTGAAAAGTCCTTGCCGCAGCCTGGGTATAGGCATTTGTATGCTGCAGCCCTCGTATCAGTATGCTCGAAGCGCAAGGGAGAGAAGGACGGACATTTTTCATAGGTACAAGGCAGGGGCTGCGCTCCGTGCCGCCCTAAGCTTGCTGCTTGAAGTTTTTTTATCAATTGAGCTGGAACTTTTTATTTTCGGAAATGAATCTATTGAGCTGGTGCGAGACATTCGAAGTGTGGGATTCGATTAAGCCTACATCAACATCCACGGCACTGGTTTCGAGCCGGGACAAAAGAAAGCAAGAACCACGTACTTGCTCTGGCACCCCCATCATATACTCGTATCCTTCGTCCAAATCGCAAGTGATACGTAGAAAAGATGAGCAAGTGAGAATCAACTGACCATTGTCGCGCTCGCTCTGGCACTGGACCACCGACCGCGAGTGGTTGTGGGCCCGAATACCAAGCTATCTCGTATATTGGCACTCAGGCTTCCCATCTTCCCGCACCCATCTCGCGTGGCCTAGAATGGGGACGTCTTCGTCATCATCTTGGTTGCGGTTGCGGAGTTGCTTCACGTCGTGCGCAATAAGCCCTACCGATTGTGTTTAACCAAACGGCGTCTAGACGCCTGAGCAGGTTCAAACTCTGTTCATGTTTAACAGGGCTGGCAGGCCGCACACCCGAAGGAGTGTTCAACCTTCGGTCATGAACAGCATCAGAGCTTGAACAGTGTTTAGGTTCAAGGTTGAACCGAGTTTATCATTGAACAGTGTTCAAGATGAACAGCGGAATGTGCAAAAAGGCCAGACAGGGAATCGAACGGAGGGCATCAGGAGCTCGGTGGCAACGAGGAACTGGGAGACTAAGCACTACACTACAGAACATTTGTCAGGGTCAGATTCATGCACCCTAGTGGCAGTAGTGCGGAGGAGCGCAACTCTTATAAACACTAAAAAAAAAAACAGGGGTTAAACTGACTATGTATGTCGAAGCCATGTCTAAGATCCCTTCAACTTTTAGAGCTTGATTCCTTGCCGCGTTGGACCTCCCCTTCATTCTTTGCCGCAAAGAATGAAGGGGAGGTCCAACATCCTCCGAGCACTCTAGGCGGCATGTGGGCACTCCTTCATCATTGTCTGTTGGCTCAATGGTAGTCTTGCGTACTGTGTCACTCCAGAGCCCTTGAGTTCGATCCCGGCTTGTGGCGGCTTACGCATCCGGTAGGAGACTTGTTCAACACGAACACAGTTTGAACCTGTTCATGCATTGAGACGCCGTTTGGTTAAACAAAGTCGGTAGTATTACTGCGTGCGCTGCATTGCGAAAGACTGAATTGCGCGGGAGGTTGTCGTCAGTGAACTGGGAAGAGATATGAGACCGATAGGACCAACACACCTTCCAGAAATCGATGACGGCGGCCGACTTGTTGGCCAATATTGGCATCGGTCGAGAGTGCCAGTGTGAAAAGGACATTCATTGTCGTGCATCCATGGTCTGCTGAAGACCTGACCTAGGAAGGAAAATGGAGCTAGTTGAATGAGCGACGATGACGAACCTCCCAATCATCCGTTCACACTTGCCGTTCCAACAATTAGAAGTTCGAGCCGCCAAAGCTTGGTGACGCCAGGAACACTATAAGCAATGAGTGTGTTAACACACACCCGGTACGAACTTTGACAGAGTATTATGGCGGCTTGTCATGAGAAAACATCCCGACTCGGCGCTGGCGATGAGCGCATGCTTAATTCGGGCATGAAAAGCGGGAAGCACACCGTTATTCATAGTCTCGCGTGGCGGTAGTCGTCAGAATGGTCGACGTAGGCCATCGGGGATGTGAGTGAATTGCATGTGGGAAGCTGGCGCATGTACCTCGAGTTCGAGTGTGATTCATGCCAGTACAATCGGCCCAGACGAAGCGGGCTCGTTGTCTTGACCACCCGGCACTTGCCCTGTCGTCGGTCGGCAAGAGTCCGTCGTGCGCTTCATGGTTCTTCTCTGTCCATTCGCGTTGACATATTTCCAGTGCACAGGTAGCTAGAGGTCAAGAGCGGGCGGAAACAGCGTAAGCTTGATAGAGGCCTTGCTGGGTGGTCTTGACAGAGGAGCTTGAGGATACAGGGCACATTGCGGAGGGAGAGACCGAGGGTCGCGAAGAGTATCGTGTGCAGCTTCCGCGTTTCTGGTCTTTGAGCGTGAGGGGAAAGACAGGGTGGGGAAGGAACGACGGGAGGTGTACCGCTAGCGTGAACTGGAGATGATCTGAGCTCGACATCTTCGCATCTGGATGGAGCACACTGGCACACCTAGATTACATCCCGCTTCTCGCGCTTTATCGTCCGTTCGTGGCATGTACCGTGACGTCTTGCCATCAGCGCTTGCCGGGCGCCTAGCGGGCGATTGGGGCATGGTATGAAGAATTGCGAGCGCGGCGAGGAATAATTAGGACAGCGATGAATGCAAGGGTGAGCGTGGGGACAATCGATGAACTGGGAAGGGAGTATAATAGCGCGGAATCGGGCGCAGTTGACGTGGCGGGTGAAGAAGCCGCAGCATACGCAGCGCCGTCGCGAGCGGAGAATTCGGCGCTTCGGCGCAGTCGCTTGCACCGGACAGTGGCGCCCGCAGTCGACGCGGCGGCTGCAGCCAGAGGGTTAGAGCATTGTGCACGGGCGTCGGATGGCCTGTGGTTGCAGAGACGGTGCCGGCGAAGTGGTCTCGAAGACGGTGATGGGGTTGGGAAGGAAACGAAGTGACGGTATGTTAAGCGGAGAACCACGGGCTTGATGTCAAACTTGAAGGCGATGCAAGAAGCAAAGGTTATTCGATTGCGCAGGCCGAGCGCAGCGCGTAAGCTGCGAGATTTAATTAAGATCGGCAGTAATCGTTTAGAGAAGGGAGGATGTGTCTGATTTGTACTCCAGGTCATACCAGGATGGCCAGAAAATTGTAGTTTTACTGATGCGGGCCTATCCATCGAAAAGAACTGCTTTAACGCGCACAGTCGCGTCGCGGAGGGGTTGTTGGCCGTCGGAGTAAAGGTCAGCGACAAGGCAGGGACGAAGTGGCGCTCGCGATTGAGCACGAAACCGCCGGTGAGAACGATGACCGCACGGACCAGCGCCAGACGACAGAATGGAAATTCTGGATCTAGAAGCCAATTGCAGGTTTAGCATGCAAATAATGTAGTTTTGATAGTACACCAAACTGGATCGTTTGGGATATTTTTGCGGGAGCGGTCCGGGTTCTGCGAGACGACACGAGTGCAATATGTCGACAGTGCTTTTTTGAATGGATATATCCGAGCGGTATATAGAAGGAGTGAAGGCGAGACATGAACGGCAAGCTCCAACAGCTCGACCAAGTTTCCTTTACCTCATCGTGTTCCGTGTCGCTCGATAAGTTTCCCCCGAATGGCCACAATATGACGACGAAGCCCAGGACGGATGTAGATGCAGCATGCGGGTTCCACGTTTCGAGTGGGTGAATGGACGACTGCCTCATAAGCGCCAACGGTCGCGGATCTGAATCGTCCATACCGCACACACAGAGGCGTTGGCATACGCGGTGTCTCTCACGACGATGAACATATGCTAAGGGAGGGATTTGGCGGTTGAGTAGGTGGGCATTCGGGAGAGAAGGAGGTATAGCGACGAAGCGGTTCCCGGGAGACGGCGGGTCGATTCACCGAACATGCGAGGAACTGGAGCAAGTATCTGAAGCGCTGGTAAATAGACGAAATAGAAGCGGGAGCGAGAGATCTCACCCGCTTGAGGTCAGGTTGTGTCGGTAGTGCGAGGTAGATGTAGCACGGACGTCTGCATCAACAAGTCAAGACGCCGCTCGTGGTTGGAGTTGCTAGTCGTCCAGATCGACGTGGTTGGGCAGCTTCGGCGGGATTAATTGTCCAGAACGGATGGAGGATGTGTCGTCGGAGAAGAAGCTGCGGTCGTGATTAGCCAGGACACGAAGGCGACGGGATTACACACTTTGCTTGGTAAGTAACACGGATACCGAAACCGACAGTCCACATTCAGATATTCATCTGACGATGATGATGACAAGGGACGCATCTGGAATAGTGGATAAGACTGGGATGTCAAAGACAAAAAGGCAGAACGCACCGACTACGCAGAGAAGTTGCGCCTGCTGGAGGTGTCTGAAAGGACAAGAGCTTAACGAAGAGACGGAAAAGCAGAGGCAATACACGCTCACCTCCTTGCTAGACATCGTCTCATTTCCCTCTTGCGGGCTGTCGCAGTATACGAAAAACGCCGGAAAGACTTTCCAGTCACTCGAGTCGATGCAGAGATACTCTGCCAGTCGGGGCAGAGAAAGTCGTCCCACCGAGAAAATTGAAAGCATAATGCGGAGGGAGTAGCACGGACGGGAACCATGATTGAGAACTACGGTCATTGGCGGAGTGTCGGAAACAAGGGGAGAGAGGACCGCGGGGATGCTCACCATTTGTTCCCCTTCGGATCCGACGCCAACGCGGACGAAGGCGCCAGACCATTGCGAGTGTGTAGCACAATTGCGCCAGGGATAGATTGAGGCCGCGACGAATACGACTTGAAGATGGCGTGACGCCGAGTCCGTCACCGCCAGTGACTTTGAGCGTGAAACTCGAGAGAGGTAGTTGTCGCGCCGAGGAGGAGTGACTAGGGTTATGACGTAGGGATCTCCGGACTGAAGCTTGGCAGCTTCGGAGGCGGACGAGTAGACTCTGTGCGAATATGGGTGAGTATTTTTTGTGTCAGGAGCGCGTAAGTACACACCTGCATGAGAGAGCCCAAGAGCCCTAAATTGGTGGCAGAACCTGTCCGAAGCGTCCTTTCGCCAGCTTTCGTGGGATCGCACTGATCTAATTTGTGAGTCTCCGCAGAACGACTCAGAGCAGGAGCGAGAGACGTACCAGAAGGAACTCACAGCTCCCCTCCATCGCGTTCATTGCAGGTGAGGTTTAGCACGCGTTTGTGATATTGCGGGAGGTCCGGTTCGCGAGCGCAATACGTCGGCAGCGCTGTTTTGAATGGAAATCCGAGAGGTATACACAGCGAGACGTGGGCAGCGAGGTACCTCATCGTGTCCCGCGTCCCTCGGTATGTTTCCCGCCAACATCACCCACTCGGAAGAATGCGTGGATTCGGATTGGATTTGGGATGATATGGTTGGCGTACCAACCGCTGAGAGAGAACTCCGAGTCTCCGAGTCTCCGAGCGCGTTGCGTCTCGTCCTAGCCCAGGGCGCCCGGCGGAGAGAAAAGCTACTGCATTCAAAGAACTCTCCGCAACAGGTGGTTAATAGAGCGGTCCACGTGGTCGAGAGCAGCGCTAGAGAGAGAGCGGAAACGGCGGCTGATATTGGCGGAAAACAAGAGCAAGTGCGTGACATGGTGTGATCCCTCTTGCTCTCGACCACCACGACACCATCTGCCTTGCCCCAGAAAACAACGGCTGGCCCGCGTCCGACGTCCACGATGTCCATCTTATCCCTGAAGACAACTCTCCAATGGCTTTTTGCCGGCGAGCGGAACGATAGGGATGCCGCCCGTTACCGTCTCGACGGGTCTACGGCAACGGCCTACGGGTAGCCGTTGCCGTGCCGTCGACAATTTTGACGCGAGCACCTACGGGACGGTTACGGGACGGCTCGGACCCGTATGAGCCGTAGAATTACGGCCGTTACGGCCGTCGCTACGGGTCGACGGTTTAATGGCAAGATCCTAGCAGATAAACGATCACTCACCTGTGATTGAGCAGTCCTTCCTCGGCTAGATATCGGCTAGGATTGAATGCTACGATAATCTGCGATAATCTTGTGATAATTTGCTTGCAAGCAGCCGTCGACGGCTCTGATCCCGGCGACGGTCTGTTGACGGTATCGTTCTGCAAGTCCGGATCTCCGACAAGAACATGTCGGAGCCATATCTAATGTTGCTCTACACACCTAGTAAGCCTTCTTTTCTTCATTTTTACTCTGGCTATACTGATTCGGACGGTTTCTTGCAATAGGCTGTAAATTCAAGAACATTGGCTGCTTTGCATCTCGAGTAAGTCATAACACGCGCTTGAAATCAGCTTTAGCTCACAACACGTTGACCAAAACCCGTCGACCCGTCCCGTATGCCGTTACGGCCGTCCCGTAGCCCGTCCCGTGCCCGTAGAGCCTCTCGGTATGCTGCTCCACGGCCGTGATATCGACGGCCGTTGCCGTAGCTCAGCCGTCAAATCGACGGCCGTTGCCGTTACGGTAACGGGCGGCATCCCTACGGAACGATACAGCGACTTGGACTCGATAGACTCGGATGGCGCGAGTGGACTGTGTGGTACGTGCGCTAGAGCTCAGACGACTAGGTTCTGAGCCTTCTACAGTGCTAGGGACATGTCCAAGTCCGAGATTGGAGACTAGGGCGTGTCTGGAGCACTCTACTCCAACCCTATTGAATGACCGTGTACGTGTCCCTTCTTCTCCCCCGATTCCCTGCTCACAGCGCATCCCAGACTTCCCTGATGGACCTTTGCAAGCCTCCCGCCGTGTTTCGACGAAGCCTCGCTCCAAGGTCTGGCCCATCGTGCCCATCGTGTCGTGCGTTTCCGCCTACGCAAGCACCGTCGTCAAAGCCTCACGCAATGCTTGCAGCAACGTCGTCGAGCAACGCTGAGCGTCTGACTCTGATGCACGGCGCTCGGCTTCCCGTTCCTACGGAGGGTTTCGCGCTCATAGACGGCGACGCGGGTTCTCGGGCGGATATGAATGACGAGGGCTGGAGTGCGAATATCTGCAAAGCAAGGGTACAAACTCTCTCTGAGGTACGTCTGCTATGTGTCTCTCTTCGACTATCTGCCCATCGTTAGCAGTGTCCGCCGTCTCGCAAGCTTCGAATACCGAACGAATCACCTATATCCCGGCACACCCGTCTTCCCCTTCCCACCCTCACCCACAAACACCTGGCCTATGTGCCTCGCACTCCCCTGGACTCGCTATTTCCTCTCGTCCGGCTACCACGGCGAGCAGACGACCGATAGAAGGTGCCACGTCATCGCGTCGACCGACGGTACATGGTCTCGCATAGCGACATTTGCGTTCCGCAAGAGGAGACACTGGCTCGGATGTGCACCGGCGTACCCTTCCGAGTCTCGACCGGCACCAACACACATCTACATCCTCTGCGGGCGTCTCCAGCCTTCCTTCCGCGCACAGTCGCATCGCATTCTGCTGCCCTACCCCGTTCGAAATACCTGGCCTGTCGTCCCTGTACGCGGCAGCCCATCCACCATCTCTTCCATCTCTTCCATCTGCGCATCATCCTCTTCCCTCAGCGCACGGTTTTTCGGTGTCTCCCATGGTTATCTGGAGCAATCAATCTTCTCCTTCCCCGTCGACGCATTTGCGACGCAGCCCCACAAACGCTTTGCCTCGTCGTCATCCTCCTTAAAGTCGACGACCACGACTGAATCCCCGTCGACATTCTCATCCATGCGGTCAGCGTCCGTCCCGTCTCAGCACCAATCTACCCCGGGAGGTGATATCGAGCTCCACTCGCGTGTGTCCTGCCCCCAATCGAGCGCCGGCGACTGTCCATCGCCTGAGGATACATCGGCCGCTCATTCCCGCCTGGCGTTTCTCTGTGATATGGAGGACGTCCCAGGTCCACATCGTTGTCGTCGGGTACGACGTTGCGCTGTCCCGCTTTCGTCTCGTCCTTTCCTCGCTGCGCGGCGTCAGTTGCAGGAGCTCTTGAGGTCGCGTTTGGCAGGACCAGAACGATGGCCGAGTCATCTGGTGCGTCGTCTCTCGCCCATTCCATTCTTCGTAGCTCATGCTCTCCCAAGTACATTCCTTCCTGCCGACAATCTCTCGCTCTCACATTCGCACATCCGCCCCGCCATTCCACCGTCGCATTCCCGAGTCCTACGAGACGCTGCCCTCCGCATAGGCGAATGCCCGCGTTCACTATCTCCCTTCCTACATCAACCCGCGCAGCGTCACCACCGACCATCGAGCAGGCCGCCTAGTCTCTGTAACGATCTATCCTCCGCCCACGATACCCTTCGCCTCCATCTCTCCTCGCCCAGCACCCCGACATTCAGAGTCGTTGCGCTGTCGCTATATGACAAGGCGGATGATAATCCGCTGGTATACGGCCGATACTCTCGTTATCGAGTGGGACGCAGATGGCGCCGGTACTGCATCTACGGGGTTAGTCCGTCGTCAGACCTGGCACTCGCGAAGGCCGTATCTGCTCCTCGTCGTGTCATATTCGACCTGCATTCGCCATCGCCACATCATATGCACATCTCGACGGCCGTGCTTCTTCCGCCTGGTTTGCTGCATATCGGCTCGTGCGTTTCGTTACCTTCGCCCGATCTTCTCTTTATCCGTCTCTCAGTCCCGGTCGCATGCCCACATACACCCATCATGGCAGCAGCGAGCGCTGCGATCGTCTCCCCAAGCCCACCTACCGAGAGCCCTCATCTTCTTCCGCCTCCAGCTCCAGCTCCCGATATGCAATGCTGCCGTCGGCCATTGTCACGCTAGCATCGTATGTGCTATCCTGCGCGCTAGGCGGAGGTAGTCGGAGACGGATTGGGTTGGTGTAGACGAGCCAGCCATCCGGGATGCTCGCACCACGGACTCGCTTCTCCGCTTGCCGGCACTTCTTGTCCGCACATAGACTTTGCGGCTGCGATACCTCAGCTATTTTTTTTATCTACGATTCGACATTGCTACTGTACCTACTCTAAGCTGTTGTCTACTTATTCTCCCCCCTTCCCGTCTCTCCCTCCTCCTTGCCTTGTCATCGGTACGGTCATCCACATACCTACACTTTCGTACGAGACTACGATACCCTGCTAGTCTAGTAGTAACCCCTCAGTGCGGCGAATGCACGGGGTCCGGGGAAGCTTTGAGCTTTTCGAGAGCCTGAGGGTGTTACTGCTCTGCTCTTTGGGTACGAAGTAGTCGACAGTCGTTCCGGGTGAACCAGGTGGGAAGGGCGACATCGTCTTCGTTCGTGGTCGTCATGTGAGACTGAATACATATCCAGTTAGCTTTCTGGCGACCTCGGCATACGCACTTTGGATTGAGCCTCTTGTATAGACCTAGCTCATGCGCTAGCGTTCACCGGCAAGTTTGGGTGGACCCTAGGAGATGACGACGAAGCATGCGTTTGAGGTCGTCGTGGAAGGGATGAGCAAAAGTGTGCGTCACGCAATAACGCGGCGTCCTTTGCTTTCGACCACGACAAGCTCAGACAAGCTCCCGCTACAAATGTCATTCCACACAACCCAGACTGCGGAGCCTGTCTCTCTCTGTGGCAAGAGCTCTCGCCAGTTGCGCAGCTCATCGTGATCTGCGCTCGTGCAGTCTTTCGCTGCGTTGAAGCTCTTGCCAGTGAGCGTCTTGGAGACCTCGTACTACTAGTAACTGGTGCTGCGGGGCTATTCTTCGTCACCTTTGCAGCGGTCTGGGTACTTGCTCTTCTGTGAGCGCTCCGTCTCCACTTCCCGAGCAAAACTGACGAAATAGCGACAGTTGCCATCCTCCTGCCGTCCCTCCTCACGACCCCGCTATCATGATGCGCTCAATATGCATGGCCACTACTCCCTCGTCACGGGTATCTGACCCGGCGGTTTCGTCGACCCAAGCTTGCCACCCCCGACGGAGCTTCTGCAAATGCTCCCCGCGAAGGACAGTCAGGGCGGCTTGAAGATAGCGCGTTCCTCCGAGCTCGGAGGGGTTCTGCTATTCCCAGTGCGAAAGCAGCACCCATTACGCGCGCGACATTGACCGAATGTCGAAGATATGGGGCCATACGACCGGAGTGCGTTTTCTTTTTTTCTTCCCATCCTACCGCTGACTAGCTACAAGCGCTCACCACTGCCCAATATGCCACCGCTGCGTGCTCAAGTACGACCGCCACTATGCAGTTCGTTCATGTTCTTTCCTCCCTACGAGTTACTCTAACGCCTTTCCAGGTCCTTATTGACATTCCTCCCTCGCCACTCTCATTCGAATTTCGAAACGGGGATAAACCAACGCATCGGCATCCACAACGAGGAGCAATTCGTCCTCTTCGTGGCCTACCCTGGCATCGCATGACTGCCTCTTGGATTCGCGGGACGAAATCATTTGGGCCTCCCTCCTCATTACACTCCTGGTCCCCGTCCGGGCAACGTCTTCGATGGTCGGTGGTTAACGATCCGTTTGGAGCTGCGCCATACATCTCGACGTACCCTCCCTCGCATTCTCTGCGCCTTGTCAAGCCAGGACGGCTGCGTTTACGGGTGACTGCGTCGGCCGCCTCGACAACGACACTGAGCTCAATCACAGCCTCAAGAGGTCCCAGGCAGGGTAGTATATGGCAATGCAGCGCAAGATCCTGGTGCTTGCGCTCGCTATTGCGGTTACCTCTCCATTCCCTCTGCCGTTCGTTGTCCGTGTATACAAACGCACTGCGGTCACGACGACTGCCTCTACAGCTGCAGCGGAATGTTTTCCAGCCCCATAACCCAGCCCGTCGTCGATGGTACTTCCACTTCCACTCCCACTCTCGACATCCTTTCGACAGTCTCTATGTTCTCGTATCCTCCAGCCTCGCTACCCTCCCATACATCCCTCCCTTCCGACATATAGCTACACATATCCATCGATGCTTACGGACTCATGCTATCTCCTTATCCTTTCTCCTTCCACTTAACCACCGTCCTATGGTCATTCTCGCCGACTAGCTACTTCCTCCTCACGAGTCGCAGTACAGACACGGCCGCTTGCTCTCGTCGATCTTCTCCTTGCTCAGATTCTTCGACGGACTTGCATATACTTATATCTTCTGCCCGACTTCATCCACACTCCCTCCTCTCGTCTCAAGTAACCTCTACGCATTATCTACCAACTTCCTCGTCTATATCCTTGGACGTACCACCGTTGTTATCCACCATACTCCCCGACTTCGCCTTGCTCGTACATCCAAAGCTGAGAGAGAATTGACCGCCTGGGTGCCTATTTGGGCGCTTAATCACGTCCTCCTCGAATCGCGCCGTCTCTGCGCGGAAATCTTCCTGAGGTGCCTGAGTACACTTTCGAGTGGTACGGCTTGAATTTGAACATATCTTTTTCTTGTCCAAGAGAGGCGCTGCCAGTGGGAGTGCGAGATTGAAATGCGCTATTTGATACTGAGGCTTGAGGAGGGAAAGGCGGGGCAAAGAGAAGAGCTAGGCGAAGAACAGGCAAGTAACGAAGTAAAGCAGTACTGCAACGCGCATAAGTAGGCGTAGAGGACGAAAACGTAATGGATCTGGGCAGTGACATCGTGACAACGCGGCTTCCTTCCGACCACCACCTCGATGCGCCGATGCCGGTGGTGTCCGAATGTCCGAACGAGCTCTGGCTCGAAATCCTCCAGCACATTCCTAGAGATCAACTCCCCTCGATCTCATCCACCAATCGACTCCTTCGCCAGCTCACGCGTCCACTTCTTTTCGCATGCCTGACAGTGCGTCTGCACATACGCAAGCCCGGCCACAAGTTGGATGGATACCAGCGACGGTCGATCCTTGACGCACCCGCCTCCATAGACCGCATGCGGTTCTGGATGTCCTCTATGATTGCTCCACTAGTTTGCACGTGCGTGGCGGGGTCGGGGTCGTACGAGTACGTCAACTGCCCTACACAAGTGGACTTCTTTTTAGCCAACCTCCACACGCTCACGCAGCTGCGTTCCCTGTCTCTGTGGGAAATCTCCATCGACCGCGTGGGCTTGGCCACACTGCACCAACTGCCTCGTCTTGAAGAACTCTCCGTCGATTGCTGCGAACTTGACGTGTACCTACCATGCGATGATGACGATTCATCGGAGCCCTGCGATGAAAACAGTCCTCTTCCACTACTTCGGCTCTCGAAATTATCCATCCACACCACCAGTATCGCACACCGTCCCTGCTTCTATCCCGATTGGATGCTCGTTGTAGACCCCGCTCGGCTTCGCGATTTGGCTCTCACCTGTGATTCCGATGATTACGACTTCTCACATCTCGGTGCCAGCAACCTCAGAATGGTGGAGAGACTCTGCGTCGACCAGGATTCAGAAGAACCGGTCCGCCGCGTTGTTAATTTCCCTCCCGGCACCCTCCCCATGTTGAAGGACTTTGACGGTCCGGGGCAACTCGCTCGCCAATTACTCGCGTGTTCCCCGGTTTCACGGCTTACTCTCCCCTTTAACCTGGATAATGCCCTCGATGAGATCTTATCCGACGCACCTCCGGCACGCAATGTCTTGGCTCTCCACCTCGCGACCTTGGGTGTCGATATCGCTCGGCTAGATGCAGTGCTGAGACTGTTTCCTAATCTAACCGAATTATCGGTGGAGTTTGACCTGTATGAAACCACCAACAACGTCCTCCACGCTCTGGTAAGTTGCAGTCGTATCCCCGTCCCACCTTCCTCACATCACACAGATTTGGAAAACCGTACGACAAATTTCTGCCATGGGCCCAACCTCGCTTTCTTCGTTCTCCCTGAGACTCGATGTGGAGGTTGAAAGGGAGGAGTACCCAGACTACGAGGATGAATCGAGCGATCGCTCCGATGACTATGACTTCGCGGTCAGCTCTACTGCCGACTATACCGCTTTCATCGCGGAAGTACGCACACGCTGTCCGGGTTTGAAAGATATCTGGATCGACATAGAGTCTCCGATTGAGTTCTTTGCTGTTCAATGGCGCCAACTTCCCGACTAGCAGTTCTCATAGGAGGTGGCGAGGGATACAGGTAAACAAAGATGGCTTCGTTGGAATCGTACATCTGACAAGTAGTCTCCCAGAAACCATAACACGAATGCGCCGCATGAAAGCAAGCGCGTGAAGCGAGGAACTTTGAATGCAAGAATGATTGTTGCTTGGAACGTGTCGATGTTGCGTCGTGTACATATGATATTCTTCACAAACGTCGCAGTTGTCCTATAAGCTTCGTTTTGGGAAGAATCCGGCAAGGTACGATGTCGCTTCAGAGTCTACGTTATACTTGTTGAACGAATGACTATTTATCAACTACAATCCAAAGGTTGCGCCGCTCCACCCATTGAAACCCGAGAGAAAGAAACAACCTAATTATTAGGAAGACCAAGTCATGGAAACCGGTAGAAGTTGCGACTGGTAGCCGACACCTTGCAAGCAGCTATACATGGTCACAATATCCTTAGAAAAAAGTCGATTCGATTTGGTACGTGGGCTAAAACTAGTACTGACATTCGAAGTCCAAGTCCGAGAGATAGTATGCATGAAGAGAGCAACAGAGGAATGACGGTATGTAAAAGGAGCTCAAGCTCGAGAGACGGATATATAGACGGCAGGTAGGACTGTGCGTGGATTGAGAAAGACGGGTAGTAGCGACAAGAGAGAGAGGGATATCATAGAAAGTAGAGGGGAGGATGTATGGGATAGCGAGACGATAGCGGAAGAGGAGGCGGTGACGAGGAAGGTTATGGTGGTAACGACCGAGACGCTCAAGACGACGCCATCATCCGAAACACGCTCCCGCTCCCTCCTCACTCGCACCCCTCTCCAACTGCCGCCCTCATGCACACGCCGAGTCTTTAAGCCGCGCCAGCCCAACCCGAGATCCAGCCTCGCATGCGTCCCCAGTCAAGTCGTATCTGCAGCGCGTCCGCCGGGTCCCATTCCCTATCCTCCCGCACAAAACCGCCAGACGTTGGTCGCGAGATGGGTGGGCGACTCGTCTCCGGGACCTCTGGTAGCGATTGACCTGGAACGACGGCCGACTAGTACGCCAGCTGAGAACCCGCTGGAAGTATATCCCCGCGTCGGGCTACTCCGCACTAGCACCAGTAATCCACCTAGCCGCAGATGACGTGCTCGTATTCGTGTTGGTGGTCGGATGCGGCAGAGGCAGAGGCAAAACCACGGGCCCGGAATACGAGTCGCTCCGCCTCGCCGCATATCCTGGGATGGGAGAGGAGGTTATAGCCCGGTCGTCTGGTGCTGTTGCTGTGGGTGGGTGGGTCCATGGCGCTCGAGGATCGTAACGGAAGAAAGCGAGTGCGGGGTAGGGTGCTTGAAAGTCGACATGACGAGCTCTTGCTTGGAGCATGACCCGAGGGACGACCGAGAAAATGTCGCCGAAACCTGAGGCAACCGTCTCGCTCTATCCGTCTACATCTCCCAGGCGAACCCATACTGCCGGTGCGACCGCGGATTCGACTCGTCGTCGTCCACACATTCGCCCGCGGTGTCATGCCAATCGACGGTGTGCCGGAAATCGCTCGCGCTCGTGCTTGGTCTAGCGCCAGCGACAAGGCCGCTGCTACTCGACACCCAACTCGTCCCGGGGCGGATAGCATGATTCTCGGACAGATGGTATGGAGGTCGCATGCGATTGCGTCGCTGAGGACGTCGTTGGTGATTGCGCCGATGGAAGCGACAATGGCGAACGTCGGGTCGTACTAGACGGACTGGCAATTAGTCGAAAGCTGGCGGGGGAAAAGGATACGCACCGTCTGACAGATCCGTCCCTCTGGACGGACGGCTTTCGACGAATGCTGGCGTCGCATGATACCGCCGCAGAGCTCTGTGTCGTGGTACCGGAAAGTATTGGGCTTGACGATGCCACCAAACGTCGTATTTTGCTCGTCCTGTGAGCCTGTCCCGTCTCGGTCTCCCGGTCCTCCCAAGACGACCCGCGCATCCACCTCCCTTCTCTGAGTCGCCTTGGTCTCCTTGGACGACAGCTTCCGCTCCTCTTCAGGCAGCGCCAGCCACCGCTCCGGCAGTCCTCCGCCTCATACATCTTCCCTCTGGGTTGGCCCTTGCGAGACTCTCGAACGAGGGAGCTCAGTGCGCGGGTACTGGACGTTGACGTCGAATGTGCAGAGGCTGTTTTGCTGGCGGAGTGGTAGTCGACGAGGGGGGAGGGGGAGTCTCGACCAGCGCAGGACGACGACGGTTTCGAAGCGATTGGATTGGCTATATGTGTGCGCGTGAGTACGCAGGAGATAGTGAGAAGGTGAGCGACTCACGGAAGCGCAGGGTTAGAGCATGGAATTGCCGACTCTGGTAGGTCGCTTGTCCGAGTCCATAGCTGGGCCGGAGTAGCTCTTGGGATGCAGGGAATGAGGTATCCGGCCTTGAACTCGCCGACGAGGTCCAGTGGAGGGAGAGGGCCGGGAAGGACCAAGGCGCAGTTGTCAGAGACAAGCGAGGCTGCTGGAGAAAGGATCAGCGACGGCGACAGGGAAAAGATGTAGAAACGCACGAAGGCACTCCCCGCTGTCGGGATATCCACCGCAGGAGACGGTAGAGTAGCCCTCGCCCAGGATTGGTGATGAACGACTGTAAGGTCTGGTTAGGACGAAGACGATGTCCTGATCATGAGCAACGAGTGGCGACGCACGGTACTAATCCCCAAAAATGCCACCCGTTATGATTCCGCCCCGACGAGTCCTTCGGATTCACGATGAGACCGATGTTGTTGACCAGCGTCGACGCGGGACTCGACTACACAAATCGTCGGAGACGGCTAAAGAACGTCAGAGACGAGCGAAGGCTCAAGATGAGCGGACGTACTAGCAGATTGGAAGCCGTGGCCACGGAGACGTGAATAAACATCCCAGGGCAGGCTGCAAGGACGTTAGCGTAATGCATAGCAGTATGGGATGAGACAATGCACTTGAGGTTCGTCGTCGTGTTCCCAACGTCTCGTAATACCGTGTCGAGGCGGGCCAGCGGGTTGTAGATACGCCTGGAGATGCGTGGAAGTTGCTTGGGTGCGGATAAGCCCGCATTGTGGCGGCTGGACGAAGGTGGATCGAATGAAGAAGAGACATTTGCGTCGGGGTCGCGTCGGGGCGGGCGGGTCCATCTCGAGTCTCGCGAGTGAGACCGATTATGAGAGTGGTAGCACAGATTTAATAGCTCTGTACAGAGCTATTAAAACCAGAGCTAGTACCGAGTCGATGGAGCAAGACGAAGTAGCCGCACCTGCATGGAGGCGACTCTCCTCGCTGACCCCGCATCGAGTCTCTTGTATAGCCTAGCTCAAGCGCTAGCATCCACCGGGAAGTTTGGTTGGACCATGGGAAATGACGACGAAGAACGCGTTTGAGTTCGTCGTGGAAGGGAAGAGCAAAAGCATGCGTCACGCAATAACGCGGACGTCCGTTCCTCTCGACCACGACAAGCTCCCTACAATGTCATTCCAGACAACCCTCCACTGAAGGCACGCTACGACGCTTCTCTCTCTCTCTCTCTCTGTGGTCTCTGTGGTTAGAGCTCTGGCCAGCTACGCACCTTACCATGATCTCGTGTCTTCGGCTGCTTGGAAACCCTCGAGCGTCTCGGACACCGGCGCTGCAGACCCATCCTTCAAGTTCGTGGGCTTTTTGCACTCCTACTCACAGGCTATAGTACTGCATGTCTCGGTAAGTAACTATTCGTCTTCATTTCCCAGCAAGAACTGACGAATACCAACAGTCAATCCTCCTACGACTCTCCGCTTTCCCTCCTCATACCACCTCATACCACAACTCTGCTAGTTCTCGGACGGACTTGTATCGGAAGCAGGAAGACGCAGGCAGAGGTCTATGCAACAACCTCGACGAGCGGGGATGCCTGCAGTCTGCACAGTCGCGATGTCTCAGACTCTCGCGGGACGTCATTCCGCCCTCCATCTCGCCGAGTCTCACCCCCGCCTCTTCGCTTTCCGCACGATATCGTCCCGGCTATACGTACGGTGAAAGCAGAGCCCATGCGTCGCCAACGAGCCTACCACGGCAGCCCAAATATAGATGGCAGCTCTCCTCGCGACGCCCAGATGAAGTTATTGGGAGGAGTACCCATCTGCCGCCAACTCGCCCACCGCGGTATCAGCTCCTCTGGCCCCTACAACTCGACGGCGCAGGCGCAGTTGCTGCCAGTGGGAGGAGTACCTATGTGCCGCCAACGAGTCCATCGAGGCTCGAACAGCTCCTCTTGCTACGCCTACGACGCGGAGAACCAGGCGATGGGTGCCCATGCGTCGCGGCTTCTGAGTAGTATACTGTATACCTTACACACCGATCTTGGACTTTTCGTGTTGACTTGACGTTTCTTTTGGAACCCATTATCTTTCCCTCTCGTCGTATATCCCTATTCCGATATGCCTTGCCTCTACGCGTTGTGTATATTGTTAGCGTTCTATTTCAATTTGCTTTTGAAATGCACTAGGGTTATCGGAGCAGATGCGCTGGGTATCCCAGTCGGACAGCTCGAGTTCGAAATCTACTAGTAGCAGACGACTCTTTCGCTTCGAACATTGTTTCTGCATACATACAGCGCTTGCTCTGTAGCTAGCTCTCGACTAAGAGAAGAAATGGTAATGTCTAGATGTCTTTACAGCGAGCTATTTCTCCTCGTCGTAATTGTCCCGCCGACTGCCTGTCACTCTCAGGAACTGGATGTATGTCGAGTGCATGCAGAAATACAGCTGCAGATATGTGCGACGGAGCATTTGGAGTGGAATAGGACGGGGCATGCATGGATGAGTAGTGATAGCACACGAGCATCAGCGCTGCAGGACATGTATGTATGTGTATGTCGAGGAATTCAAACAAGGGATACAATTACAGTACACGAAGAGTGACGGCAGGATGAAGATCGATAAAGGACTGAAACCGAAAAACCCTAGGCGGACTCGACGAGGATTTGGCGCTGACAACGAGTGGGTTGGTATGTGAGCTTCAGCATGAGCTCGGCAGGGATATCATCGCTGAGCGAATGCGCTGGGCCAGGGTACTCTTCGAGGAAGGATGTCGAGGTACCCGATCTTCCTCTTATCTGAGTCGCTCACCCGACCTTCGGGATGAACGCCTGTACGTCTAGTCTCCCAAGGACACGTCCGCCGCAGGAAGATGGAAGAGTGTACGTAGAGCGGGCGTTGTCGAAGGACCTGGATGGGATCATCGAGCACCATTTGCGGCCCGGGTCGGCTCATGAACGAGACGAAGAACAGCCTGCCTCTCGTCATCGTCGAGCTGCATGAGGATAGCGAGAACCGCATCTGCATCATGCTGGGAAGGCGAGACTGGAGAGTCGGGGTAATGCGGTGGGCGATTAGGCAGACAGAGGAAGAGATGCAGCGGTGGGTCGATTGCTCGTGAATGGTAGCGGCGGGGCTGCGGATAGTAATGGCGAACTCGTCATCAGAGATGTATCTGGGGAAGAACCGCAGGGAATGGTGTGGATCTAACCCGCCCAAAATAACCCTCTCCGAAATAGCAGCAGTCGTCCGATTCGAAGGAGGAGCTCAAAGCAGGAGGTGTTAGCAAGAAAGGCCTGAGAAGGCAGGGAAGCGTGAGTGGACACAATTCCTGGAGGACCACGTCGAGGCAATGGTGTATCGATGGGCAGGTCGAGGATGTCGTCTCCATGAGGAGAACGATAACGAGCCGGGGCTGAAGGTGGCCAACGACGGCCGGCCACCGGGAGGCATCCCTGCACCCTCTCTGGATCTCCGCTGAGGGTGAAGCTCGACGAGGATCAAGGAAGGCGGAGCAGGACGATGTATGCAGACGTCGAAGTCGAAAGACGTCCCAGGTATTGGCACAATGAGGGCCTTAGGTCCCGGACGAGTGGACGGTATTGCACAGACACCATCGACAAACTAGACCCCCCGCTCGATACATGCAAATGGCGAAGTCGAGGGATGGTCGAAGTCGCGAGACGGGGGTGGAAGAAGCTCGAAGATGTGGGCGTCATGACGAGGGCCGTTGCGGAAATGCTGAAGATGGCGGTGGTCAGCACACTCGACGTATACCACGGCTCGCGAGAGGGGAAGAGGGAGGTTGAGGAGTTATGGGCGACCAATCGCATGGTAGGCTGGGATACGGCAGTCGCGAACGCGAAATGATGCAGACCCGCCCAACCCGTGTCCATGGTCCCCACCGACAACGACGAAACCGTCTCCTTGGTAATAACCTCCATGTAGAGCGGGCCTGCGACGAGGTCCAGCCTGGTCCAGCGATACATTCAGCGGAGATGACTCTCGGGGAGTGGGTCAGGCATATCGTGTCGGAGATGAACGAGCAGTAGGGCGAGTGAATGGCAGGCGACAGGGAGGAATCGACGGGTATGGTAGGCGAATGACCGGAGCAGAGAGGAAGTGGAGGCAGAGGACGTTGCTGGTGGCTCGGCGATGGTGGATGAGGCGGTCCTAGCCGTTCGCTGGGTGATTGTGTCAGAGGATACCCTCTCTACCCAGCTTCCGTCGAAAAGCCCAGGCCGAAGAGCTGGGGCACCGATCCCGCACCGACTTCGATATTCGAGTGCCAGTGACAACCCCCACCAACGTCCGAGGCAATGTCGATGCGTTCGGCGATACCGTGAATTGGGTCGAGCGGTTACGCGTGTCGGGGCGGGCGAACGGTATGCGGCGGACATCGACCGGGGGAAGTCGACCAGAACGGGGACGGAAGACGAAGATGGGGGAGGAGGAGGAAACGACGACGTTGGTGGTCGTAGGTAGTCGGCGTCGTATGAGGGTGAGATCCGTGAGGATCCGCTGGTGCAAATGGCACGAGGCAGTGGAGAGGAATCCAGGGAAGAGGAGGACCCTTAGAACGAAGGACTGCGACCGAAGGTGAGTGAGATATTAAAGATTTGGTGGGGCGGTGCTTACTTGGAATATTCTTGACAGTGCGACGTCTAGCTCGGCGACGACGATATCGACCCGGGTTGGAGTGGAACGGGGAAGCGGAGGGACCTCGAGAGAGGAGAAGGGTCTTGGGAACGAACGGCCTCAAGCAAAAGTGAGTGCAAGAATCGAAAATTGGGGGTAGGTGCTTACCTGCTGCCGATGTGACGGGAAGTCGATCTCCAGCTGCCTCGATGCGTGCACGAATGGGACGAGGCAGTGGAGGGACATCGAGAGATGCGGCAGGCGTTTCGAACGAAGGACTGGGACCAAAGGTGAGTGAGATATGGAGTATTTCGTTGGGGGTGCGGACTTGGACATTTATGGCGCAGTGGGACGTCGACGTCGACGATGGCGGCGTAAACGCGGGTACGAATGACGGGAGGGGGTGGAGGGACATCCAGGGAAGCGGGGGGTCGTTGGAACGAAGGAGCTGAAGGAAATGTGAGTGAAATATTGAAGATTTCGTCGGGGGTGCTTACTTGGGCGTGTAGCGATGCGGTGGGACGTCGACGTCGATGGCGGTCCGAATAGTCCGAGGCAGTGGAGGGACATCTAGGGATGTGGGAGACGTTTGGAATGAAGGACTTGAAGCAAAAGTGAGTGAAATAATCGAAATGTTGTCCCTGATGATACCGATGCGATGGATGTCGATTTTGACGACGGCACCGTCGAAGCTCGTACGAATGGTACGAGACGGCGGAGGAACATTGTGGGAAGCCGGAGGCGTTCTCAACGAGGAACCTGCACCAAAGGTGAGTGAGATATCGAGGATTTAGTAGTGGAAGTGCTTACTTGGAATATTCCAGGCACAGTGGCACGTCGACGCTGGTGAAAATGACGGGAGAGTGTGGAGGGACATCGAGAGAAGTAGGGGGTCGTTGGAATGCAGGGTCTGTAGCAAAGGTGAGTGAAATATTCGAAAATTCGTTCCAAGTGCTTACTTGGGCGTATGGCGATGCAGTGGTCGACGTCAATGACGGCGGTGTGAATGCAGTTGCGAATGACGGGAGGATGTGGGGGGACATCGAGGGAAGCGGGTGGGCTTTGGAACGAGTGGTTCAGGGCAGAATTGAGCGAGTTGTGTAAGATTTCGTCGGGGTACGGACTCGTGAATGGTGCAGCAGTGAGGGCGGCGTTGGCGGCGTCTAGCGGAGTGCAAGCGACGGAAGGCGTTGGAGGAACAGTGAGGGATGCGGGGGGGGCTTTTTGGAACGAAGGATTCAAGGCCAAAGTTAGCGAAATATACAAAAGAAAAATGTCGTGAGATGTGGTTACCTGGGCTGATACCCTGGGTGACCTTGAAGCCTTCTCGGGTTCCAGGACAAGGTCCACAGTTCTCCCGATGCTCTGTCGGCAGAATCAGACGCTTTCTGGGCGTCTCTGCCAGCGACGCACCTGTACTCGGAGCGGCTTATGCGGCGTTCATGAGACCACGACGTGGCAACATCCGGGTAATGATCCCGACCTCCGAAGCGAGCAGACCGCGGCCATGGCTATTGAAGCGGTGTGGAGAGACTTTTGAGATGCTCGGAGGGCGACATGGCGGTGGGAGGAAAGAGCGGATAACGGGCCGGTCACAGTGTGACCCGTGCACTCTGCCCACGACACCATCGTTCGCTGCCGACTCGCTTGCTTACTCACGAGTATGAGCCCACCGAGCCCGTTGCAGCCACCGCGCTCGTCAACATGAATGTCCTGACGTGGCACATCCCCGTCGAAGAATACAAGAGCCAAGTCGATACGATTGCAAAGCAAGAACCGGGACACCATCGACGGCTTGCGCGAGGGAATGGGCGAGGTCTACAAGGCCAAGATTAAGGGATTCTTCGAGGAGTACGTGCTCTTTCCTACACGCTTCTCTGTGCTGAGTTTTTTCGCGGCAGGCATATGCATGAAGACGAGGAGATTCGGTACAAACTCAGTGGGAGTGGGTTCTTCGACGTCCGTGGTGTGTTCTCGTCCTCTCGTCTTCGATGTACAGCTCATTTCAGTCCCTTGTCAGAAACGTCGCCGTCGAGCTTGGCGACCTGCTCGTTCTCCCACTGGCAGCTGGAATCTACCGTCGCTTCACTCTGGACGAGAAGGACTGTATGACTCTTCCAGGACGAGCCCAAGTAGGTCCCACACGCTCGTTCGGCGGCGACGGACGTCAAGGTCCATCGGGTGGGGTATCTCCAAGCCATTGGTGTCGGGGCCTGAATCCCGGAAGGCTGGGATGTGCGATACCGGACGAGGATGAATTCTATCGTCGTCTTACACACCACTATCGGCGAATCCCAGTCGAATTGCGATGCTGTGCTCTCGTCCTCGCCGACTCACTATCCGGCGATCCTTGCTCTCGATCCAGTTCGACTCGAAGTGCTCCTTAAAAAAAACAAAACAGAGAAAGAATGTCTACGCAACAGGTTGATACAAGGTAAGCTTTCCTGCAAGGTGTTTCAGATCGACGCCGACTGGCATTTATAGATGCACGTACCTCGCGCCTTTGTGGTGCTCATCCGCCGTCCTTTCGCATGCTACGAATACCACTTCGATTCCGCTGCGATTACGAGCGCCAAGTTGAGTGACTTGGGTCAACGGGACGTCGACAACCACAAAACAATTTAAACGAGCAACTCGTACATTACACGGTAAGCTGTGTTCGCAGGGTCTTTATGGAAGATGCACGTACCCTGTCGCTCTCACAGCGCCTCTTGGCGCTTTTACGCCGTCCCTTCCTGGCCGTCCACACGCGCACAAATAATGCGAATACACACGTGAGCAAGGGGGGGGGGGGATATCTTATACTCGCGTGGTCCCATCGGCAACGGCGAGTGCAAAGTGCAAGCCTGAGATTGGAGCGGCATTAATTACGCCAGCGCCAGATAATGCGAGCGACGGCAAACTATACCAAGATCGGAGAGATGCGATGCGGTGGAGGTCGTCCAAGGCACGACAAAAGCCGGTTTCCCGTCCACGTGCCGTTTTCCCGTCCACGTGCCGTTTTCCCGTCCACGTGCCGTTTTCCCGTCCACGTGCCGTTTCTAGGGACCGGTTCTGATATCGGTATCGACGACTAGGGCTGCGCGGGCTCGGTCAACTCGAAGGCATTGGGACTGTCTTTGCTCGGTAACGCAGCCGTGCATTCTGGGATGATGACACAAGCAAGGTGAGATCTCGCGCTTCGTATATTCACCCTGTGTTCAGTTCTGAATCGACTCGTGCGCACATCCGTCGCATCCCTAGGAGCTTGTATCTCCTCCTCTGCGAGACGCCCGACTACCCAGCAGTGGTGGACGAACCTTCGGTGATTTATCATCGTCCATACGTAGTTTGCCATAGAACCGAAATCGAAGAGGTCTCGACTCTCGACGGCGGATCCGCAGACTCCAGATCATCATCAATGAGCGGCGTCAACTTTCAAGTCGATGGATGCTCGCAACCTACTCAGGTCGGCGTCAAGCCTAGTACATTGACGGCCTTGGAAGGGTGTGTAATTATTGGGAGGAAGGTCCTGTACCCGAATCGAACGGGTTCCTGCGGCAACATTATTCTCTGCTCAGCAAACGCAAGGGTGTTGTTGGCACGACAGAGCTTGTGGTCGGAGTTAGGGCGGTAAGTTTGTCGGACTCACAGTCCTTTTTTGCTTGTTCCAACAGAATCAGTCTACGAGCATAGTTGGTGCATTGAGCGAACAATAGGATAGCGTTGATGAGGCTTGAGGGCGAAAAAATCTTACTCCTCGCTAAGAACACTATGCGCGCCTGCCAGTGAGTCGAACAGACCCTAACTGCAAGGCTAGTTGCATTACCGGCCGGCAGGCGTGAAGCTTCTTCACAGGCACGCTTGAATGCCAGTATGTCCACGGGCTATGTGTCGCAAGTTGAAACCAAAATACCAGCGGCTGTCGAATCTGAAATCAGGCGGTCGTTAGAAAAGAGGTATCACGGTACGGTTGAGAGCCCTACGCATCGCAATCAGTATCCGCGTGCTGGGCGCTGTCGATGGGCGGTGCACTCGGCACTATATTGCAAGGCTGTAAGCAGATCCAAAACAAAAATCGTGCCAGTGGTGTGAACAAAAGATGTGCTTGAAAGCCGTACTAAATGTTCGTGTATTTTGCTACAGAGTTATGCGCGCTGCTCAGCCCAAAAAACATTCTCTGTATTCTAGCGTCAGGTTGCGGAAAATAAATAAATCAGAACACTGAACCACGCACCATCTACCTCCCCACGCTGCTTGCGAGCGGCGAAGTCCTCGGCTATCGTTCAGTGGTTTGACACGTCCGCCACGCCTTCACACCAAGAGCACAATTCACACAGAACAAAACGCGGGTCGCGCAAACTCTCGGGGACCTGAAGGCGCGAGTCATGAGCCGGAAGTGATGCATCGGTAAGTACAGCAAGGATGCGCAAAGAACGAGAGGTCTTGAGAATGGGCTCCAACCACTCCCACATCGTGCCTAGTCGTCCATCAGGGCAGTTTATTCCAAGATGGGCGAGGACGGAAGGGAGGAAATGGTCTCGATGTGATCAGACACTCGGTCACTGCGGTGATGTGTGAGAGAGGGAAGGGAAGGAAGGATCCCGATGATCGCGAGCGCGTTGCTAGGAGATAGGGAGTCGAACGGGTCAAGGTGGGTTAGGCAACGCAACAGTGGGTGAGCTGCAATTGCTTCGGGCGGCGACTCCTTCGTTACGTCGACTATTTGAGAGAGATAGCCCATGGTGAAGAGGACTGGGAGCAGGTTCTGGACAAATTGGCCTGGGACGACTGCGAGCCTCCCGTGCACAAGCTCAAGATTCCACGAGCAGCATTGTAGTCGTCGAGCACGCAAAGGACGAGACAGCGAACAGCGCGAGCCAGAAACTCTGGCGGCTTGCTCGATGCGGCATTCAGTTGGGAGACATGATATGGAGGGTCGTTGAATTTCAATGTCCGATACAGCAGCGGCTCGACCCTATCAAGCATGGAGAAAGGGTCAGTTCCAGATTGCGCGACTAGACTCCGCCGATGAGTAAAAGTCGGTGTTGATGGAGGCCAATGTGCTCCAGTGGTCGACCTCGATCTTCGGCTTGAGCGACGCCTTCATTGAAGATGTCATCCAGCGAGATGGACAACCTCCCTTCACCGTCCCTTCACCGCGATTCATTCACGCCGCTGTCGCATTTGTTCACTCACCGCTTCCTGCGGTGGGTAGTTCGAAGCAGACGAACAATGTCGCTCGATCGTATCTGGCGGAGGAGCTCATCGACGGGCACGATCGCCTCTTTCGAAAGTTCATCGGCAACGCAAATGCTAAACCCGTTGCATCAATTTTGTCCCACCCCGATCCCGCAGTGGTCGAAACAGCTGAGTTCCTGGCGTTCACTCAACACGTCCAGTATTGGAAAACGAAGGAAATGGTGTATCTTTCCGACCTACAAGGTTCTTATACCTCGTTCCCGCTCAAACATTCTGGACCTAACTTATCAACAGGCACTGTTGAACTGCTCACGGACCCCCAAATCATGACGAACCCGTGAGTAGCTCCTGGAATTTGCGTCCCAACTTACATCTCAGCAGAGATCTCGCCAATGGGACGGACCTGTTCGGGGATGGGAACGTTCCTGCAGCGTTCAGATCGTTCCCTGCGCAGCACGAGTGCAATAAATTCTGTGCATGGTTCCAAGTTCCGAAATTTGACCCTCTGAAATAGTTTAAATGAAGATAATCTCTATGCAACACTCTATGCCTTATGATACACTATGTTTTTTATGCTCTATGAATGTATTTCAGTCTTTGGTTGGTGTAAATAAATCACCCAGGCATTCTGATGTTCGATTTGGGAAGGTGTGCAAGAATTTACCGACGAAACCTCAGCGTCGGATTTTAACGACTACCTCACCGTATACGGACTGCTAATACATACCTCTGTTCAAAAAACCCGCCGAAGCCATCGGGGAATCTCAATGTTATGACGATTTCCATTTTGGGAAGTTCTATGAGATTTCACCGACAATACCTCAGCGTCGGATTCTAACGACCACCTCACCGTATACGGGCTGCCAATACATACCTCTGTTCAAAAAACCCGCCGAAGCCATCGGGGAATTTCAATGTTATGACGATTTCCATTTTGGGAAGTTCTATGAGATTTCACCGACAATACCTCAGCGTCGGATTCTAACGACCACCTCACCATATACGGGCTGCCAATACATACCTCTGTTCAAAAAATCCGCCGAAGCCATCGGGGAATTTCAATGTTACGGTGATTTTTGTTTTGGGAAGTTCTATGAGATTTCACCGACAACACCTCAGCGTCGGATTCTAACGACTACCTCTCCGTATACTGGCTGCCAATATATACCTCTGTGCAAGAAATCCGCCGAAGCCATCGGGGAATTTCAATGTTATGGCAATTTCCGTCTCAGGAGAGACTAGTTTTACTACTTCATGGTCGATAAAGTGCACGTACTCTAGATACAAACTGGCCTAAAGTGATCTATGGACTCAACTTTTCCCGCTTTATCATAATGGACCCCTAAACCATGCTCCACAAGCTCAATCAACCACTCGCACGCAAGTTGCAAACAAAGACCATCACCATTGCGGACAGGGCGAGGGAGGTTTACCCACACATTCTTCGCATTCAGCTCTCTGAGCATTCGAGCCGTGCCTTTGTCGAGTATCTCCGTGATACTGCTGAACTTGTCGTGGAAGGAGAGGATGTTGGGGTCGCCGATGAGATAGTGCTTGCCCGGACTCGCGAGGCCAAGCCGCCCCTTCACGTCGTGGAGGACGATAACAACGACGGAATGCCATGCAGCCTCGGCCCACTTCTCGAAGGTCAGACCAACACGATTCGGGGGCAGAACAAAGAGTCCGGCGTTGAAGAGGGCATCACTACTCTTCGCGAGTGAGGCTGCAGTCCCGTACATCTGCGGTGTGTGTCCGGGGTTGCTCTTTTTGTGTGCCGCATTTCGAAACATGACCGGGGCAGGTATAATCTGGTAAAGTATGGGCGAAATCGTGGAATAGAAATTAAGAGGAGACGCACATTGGCCTTGCCACCCAGGGCAAGGGCACGTTCTTCCAGAGGCAGAAGAAAGTCACTACTTTGATGGCCGGCACCTCGAAGAGCTCTGGCGGCCGCAAATAGGTGCCGAGTCTCGGCTGTCGGCAGAAAAACTGGCCAGGCCAAGGACTCGAAACGGCTATGGCCGTTGGGATATTCGACCGCAGGAGCGGTGATGACGAAACTGACAATGTCGGATTTGGTGAGACCCTCCTCGCGTTCAAGGGTCCGGATTATGCGATGAAGGCGTCTATACTCCGCGGATCTCGGGGCCCACTGGTCGCGAATAGCGCGAAGAATGTCCATGAGCTCTTCATCCTCCCAGAAGGGCTCATAGCCAGCCTTGAGTTTTTTGCCAGCACGAGTAAGCAGGGCCTTGCGGAGAAGATCAAGTTCCTTGGCCGTGAAAGGCGCGTTAGTGCCTGGGTCAGGCGTGGGAGTGGGGCTGGGGCTGGGAGTATCGTCCCGGTCCGACATGAGGGAAGAGAGCAAGGAAGCGGGCGGGAAGCAAGAAGCAAGCGCGTGTGAGTCCGCCCGTCACGCTGCCGTTGCCGTGACTGATACCGGACCGCGCTTCCTCCTTTGCTTCCCGCCGCCATCTCCGTCTACCTACTGGGTGAGCCGGCTAGCACGAAAGCCACTCGTCTAGGTTCTCGTCTAGCTGTATCCTCAAGGGCTCGAGGTGGACGGCTTGAAGTTCACGTGCGTCGACTCTCGGCAGCTTCTCTTCATGGCCGAAACGCCCAAACTCGGCGTAAAAAAAAAGGCTACTTCTACGCAATACCACCCCAGGCGACCCCAGTGTCCTCCCAATAGCCCTCGTTCCAAGGCCCGTCAGTGATTTGGATATCCTCCGCAAAATCATCGTAACCCGTGCCATCATTGACCCAGTCGTATACCCGCTCAGTGGCAACAGGGGTTGGGGGCTTTTGCTCATAGAAGTCCCAAAGCGACTCGTGCGTGAAGTGGGGTACCGCCACACGCTGTCCTCCCGGCCAGTCTTCGACGCTATGGGTAAGCGCACGCCCACGAACAAAGACAATGCCGAGGTTGTCATAGCGGACTTTGAGATTCAGCTCCGGAACTTCCAGCGCACCTCCCTCGAATGGCCCAACAGCCTTCAAGCTTGCCCAAGAGAAGAAGGGGTCCGCGTCATCCCGATGTTCCGGACTCTCCCGGTTGTAGAGCATTTCGCGACCCTCGACAACGGGAGTGCCATCCGTTGGAAAGATTCTGGCGTATTCGAGGTCGTCTTTCACCAATTGTTTGAGGACTCCCATCGCATCAAAGAAGGCCGGATCGATAATCTTCAGCATCTCGTTGACCTTGTAGGTGAGCGGTCGAAGGTTCTCGTTCAGCTGCATTGCGGCCTTGAAGTGGAAGCCGTTCTTGATGAGGTCGGCACTTATGCCAGGCTGTACGTCCTGCAAGAAAGGAAATTGAGCCAAATGTGAGCGAAAAACAAGCTGCCACTCACCGGATGGCCAACAGCATGCCACGCTTCCACAAAACAGAAGCAACCCGCCTTGAGACCGTCTACTGCGGGTTTGTAGTCGTTCAATTTGCCTGCATGTGGGCGTGCCGTGAGATCGACAGAGTCAGCAAAGGCCATGAGATTTCCGAGTATGATATTCTGGGGAAAGCTCAGAGGAGGGCAAGCCAAACTACGTTACACATACCGCGGCCTCTTCTGAAAATCCTCTAGGGAAGACGACGAGCAAAGGGATTCCATCTTTGTCGCAGACGATGACGACCTCTTCCACGTTACGGAGGTCAATTCGCTTCGCAGGAAAGTCTGCGCGACGGGATTGCTCCAGTCGTTTTTCCGCAGCCAACAGGGAGTAGTCGGCTATTTTCACTACAGGAGATTCAGTGGGATTATGGGAGTAGGATGGATACTCCGTACAGTATCTTGCACGCTTGAGTTGCTGTTCCGCAATACGCCGAGCGTCCTTGTTGTTTTTGTGGTCCCTCTCCGCATTCAGCTGGTATTTAGGCATAGCGGGCAACAGCCATGGTTTAACCCGTGGCTTCTTCTCCTCTTGCAAAGGGGGCTGGGGCAGTAGGGGTGCAGCAAGACGTGGAGCGGGCTTTTTGGTACGTGCCATGACGGTGGGAAGCAGGAGCGTCACTGATGTCACAGGCCATATAAGCCCACCGGGGACTCCGACCCCGACCCCGAGTCTATGTCGATCCAGAGATCCCCCAACCCTGGGCAGCGTGTGCGTACTTAAATTCCCTCGTCATTTGGATGTGACCGTTAAGGGGAAACAAGGATACGCCGTGAACGCCGTGAAAATGGCTCGCTGGGCTGCTGTCTTTGGGAAGTTGGGGATTACGAACCACATTCCTCCCGAGAATTGCCTTCCTCAGCTGGCTGTGGCGTACAATTCAGAGCTTGCTCGCATTGAGACCCGTCGTCAGCAGGTTCGTTCTCTCCCATACGCCGAGAATACACTTACCGAGCTCTGAATAGTATGCGTATACGTTTTGTGTGTAATGACTATTAGAGGGGGACATTTTAATGGCGAAGATTGGGTCCTGATGAATTTTTTGGAGTGCTGCTGAGATGAGTGCGAGGCACAGGATATATACAGGATGTTGTTTTCATTCTTAAAGGATATTCCTCGCGGTACTGTACATGCACAGACGATTTCGCGATGCACGCGGTTACAGAATCTTGACTCCCTGAGTGCAAAGAGGGGGCGTCAGAGACGATACGCGCCATTGAAATCCATCGAGGGAGTGCAGAGTAGAGTGGATATATACTGGCAGTGGATGTAACGGAAGTAGCAAGGTACGACAAATGTCCATCAAGTCCATGGCCGTAGCAGGAGAGAATGAAGGGCTCAAGAGAGACATAGAGAGAGCGTATGCAGGGAAAGAAGAACGAGGTCCTTGTGACGAAGGATATGGAAGAACGGGTACAACGGGCGACGATCGCGCCTAGCCTCGAATCCGCGATGTTTGTCTCTCGCTGTATCATCCCGGGAACTGGGTAAGCATGGCGCTTCCGACCAAGATCCACTTCGGCGTCTCCGCTACTAACATTCCAGGCATGGAACGGGGGAGAGGTAGACCGCGCATACGAAGGCCGGTGGTGACGCTACGCGGCTCGACGTCGTCCGGAAGATGGTGAAGTGCATGCGCCAAGGCCCGCCGTCGATGGAGTGCAGGGTCTTGCAGGAGTTCGAGAGGTGGTCGTGGAAATGGTGGAATGAGGAGTAACGGGGCACATGAGTGAGGGTGGAGAAGGGAGCGAGAAATGTGATAAGTATAGCCTCCCAGAGTGACTAGGGAGCGCGTGTGTGAGGGAACGAGATGGGACAGACAGAAAGGACATACAAGCGGGAAGCCCGAGCGCTGAATCTTCCCAGCATAGTTCCCCGCTGCACCTCCGTCGACTCCATCGGCAGCAGGTAAGCGTCGAAGATACTCCTGGCCCGTCTCCTTCTGATGGCGAAACGAATACGGGGGCGGCATGGATGGCACTTGACAGACAGACGGCGAGCGGTGCGGCGACGCGAACGATGAGGCGGAAGGATGAGTGGATACAGCGGCTCGCGAAAGGGTCCTTCTTCGGCCATCAATCCTCCCCAAGCCATTCGACCACCACTTGCGCTCGACGCCCGGGTTTGGTGGATGTGTAACCGGCTGTCGATGAGACCGTACTGCGAGAGGGAGACGGAGAGCTGGATAGGCCGGCACAGAGTAAAGCGGCGCAGAGTAAAGCGGCGCAGAGTAAAGCGGCGCAGAGTAAAGCGGCGCTAGGGCGACCTGGAGAGGGAGTGGCGGAAAATGATGAAGATGGTCGTCCAGCAATTGTCGTCGTCCGAGCTCGGGTCCCAGAGCGAGTTTTCCCCCTCCAGCTGGACAATTTCGTGCTGCAGCACACCCTCCACCACTGCCGCCTCCTTATCTATCCACCACCCATCGGAGACAGACTGTTAAACGAGCCGAAGTCGTTATCGTCAATGGATACAAGTCGAGACCGGTCGACGGCCTATGGAGAACCACACTGCAAGACGCGGACGAGCAGAATGGGTAGAGGAAGGAGGAATGGTGAGTGGACGCTGGAGGTGCTGAGGATGTACAGCCGGGCAGAATAGGTGGAGGACACAAGAAGGGGGGGACGCGGGTGGATGGAAATGGTGTAGGGCGTGGGTGAAGGTGCTGAGTGCTGAGGGTGTTACTATCGGCGTATAGACTGCCGTTCGGGGGAGTTTCGGCGGCATCGACAATCTCCTGCGGCGAAAAGCGAGGGGCGTCCGGGTTAGCGGCTTGGTGACGTGGCATCTGCGATGCATCATCTGCCGGCCATTCTTCCCGGGAATGCGTACTGTAGTGGAGACGCAATGCTGAATGCAGAGTCGCCAGTGGGTGGGTAACGATTTGGCGTTGTTCTGAGGCGTCGGGTGAAAAGGCAGCATGGGTGGGGAGAGTCGCCGAGGAAGGGTTAGGGCCGAGGAAGAATTCTCCGGGACCCGGCCTCAGATCCTGGTGCAGTATCCCGCAGGCCACCCAGACATATGGGTCGTACGTCGTATGGAGGAAAAGCAACGAGTCAGACATGCGAGAAGCGTGGTGTCGGTCGTGGAGAAGAAGGAATGGGGGGTCATCGAATGCGTATTCGCAGGGTGGGCATTGTAGCTGGGCGGAGACGGGAGGCGCCATATTTCGACATGCTCAGTCGCTGCAGAGGATGAGTCAATCGTCGAAGAGCGAGGTGAAGCGTACGCACCGTCCTCGCCATCCATTACCGTCCGACAATGTCGTCGAGCAGAACCAGGCATGGTGAATATGCGCTGCCAGAGCGTCAGAGAGGTGGTCCGGAGGGCAGAGAACGCACCGTACGATTGCGATGGCATAAGAATCTCAAGGCCGTCCATACGGAAGACTGTAAAGCAATCGGCTATTAGAGCCCAGGGCAGTGTCGGTCTGTTTTATCCGAGAAACAGGCTAGGATAGGGAAGGTTAGACTAGCTCGTTTCAGCTCGCACTGTACGCACCATTAATCTTTAAATTTCCACTCAACCGCGTTGCAACCCCGTTGATGTGCCATCGATTCGATTCAGGTTCGGTAACGGAGGGTATTCGACGGGGTCGTAAGACTCCGGTGGCCATGGTGGACGGCGGAGGAGACTCGTAGTCGATTCCGGTGGCATGGGCGACATCGTGGTCGAGAACAAGCGCTGCATCACGGATAACGACCGTGACACGCTTGCTCGCGACTTCCACTCTCCACTGGTCTTCTGCGTCCATACGTTCTTGCATAGATATCCCTTAGACACCACGTCTCTGCTACAGTTCATCCGACTCTGTGGGACTGTCAGTCTGTCACCATTCTTATTTGCGAAAACCATTCAAAGCAAGCAGCCTCAACTCAGTTACCCGTAGGCTTAGCCGTGCGGACACGGAGCGCTTTTTGGCAGATACTATGCTCTACTACTATCGACTGTCTCCCTGGGAATCAACGGCCGAGAAGAATTCACTCAGCAGTCGATTTTAGTGGCCAGCGCTATGGAACAACATGAATGTCACGAACTCAATCGGCTCAGTCCATTCATACGTCTCTCGGTCGTCTTTGCACATTCTACGCTGATTCAGGCAGCGAGAGTTGTGTACGTATCTTCTCACACTCGCATCCTCCGATTCGGCGACGGAGCTCGATTCTTCGCCCGACGTCGACATATAGCCTGGACGAGTGTCTGGAACGGGGCGGGGGCGCCTGAGGCGGATGTGTGGGGCAACGAGGAGAGCTTTCGAGGTGTTGGCCTTGCATCTACGAGCACATAGATATCTCATTCGTCGTCGGACCTAGACTCCCATCTTCCTGCTACTCCCGAGCATGACCACCCCTAACCACACAAAATGGAGCTGGAGCGGCTACATGCTCCTGTCTGTGTCTTCAATGGACAATCTTGTCCCGGGCCATCTTTCGACGAGGGAGCCGCACCGCCTCCATATAATTCACCGCTATATAAGAGGGGAGCTGCGCCGGAGCACACTCATGGCGCTCAGACGAATTTCCGAAGACCTGTTTTGGCTGGCGGCACGATGCTTCTTGGTGTTTATCAATCAATTCCAACCCAAGCCACCACTGTCTGCGCTGCAAAATAGTGAGTCAAGAATGGCCTTCATGAACCCAAATAACAGCGTGTAGTACACGATGCTTTTGAAATCCGCAAGAACGAGTTTCACGGCCAGCTGAGGGCGCTTCTCGGTGTAGACTACCTCGTGGACGTCGACCTAGGCGCTGTTTGGCCGTATGTCCAATACTGTTCCAGGCACGACTTTGGGACGCTTCTTTGGCTGTACGTTCAACCAACCCCCCTGCTCCCTTGGAACCGGCTGAACACCCTTAGACATGTGGAGGGCTTCATGTCTGCTCTTCAGAAGTTCATCGCCAGGCACGGCAAACCGGGTATACTATGCTTCAATAGCGTGGTCACACAGCGCCTAATTACGCTCAGCGTAGGCATACTTCCTCGTCCTTGCTGCACCAAAGTATTCATTGCTCATCTCATAGCCTAATCCGTTCGGGAGATGCAGTGATACCATCTCCACCACCATCCGCCGGCGCGACGGCGTCTTCCATATTCTCTTCCACCCCGACCGTTTCGGGAGCGCCACCATTGTTCCTTCTGCACATCTTAGCGCTGGCTCCATCGGGCGTCCCGTGGACCGCATCCAGCTCTCCATGAACGTTCTGGGCGGTGACTCCCTTATTCCCGTGCACCGCTCGGCATAGGGCTCTTGATCCCAACGAATAGCAGAGGTACGCGGCATCCCTGATTCCGCCTTCATCGCGCCTCATCCCACACAGCTGTGCGCTGAGGAGTTAGTCAAGAATTATCTGCAAACATATATGTACATCGGTACTTCAATTAATGGGAGCCATCACCGCTCAGGCTGCTTTCGTCAAAATCTCCTTTCTTTCTTTCGTTCTTTGTCCTCGCGATGGGCATCATCAACATCATCTTCTGTGGGCGCGGGTCTCCCGCGATTGGCGCAGGGTGTACGTCTTGTGTTTTCACTCTGTCTATCTTATATAGAGCTTTTCAGCACAACACTGTATCTCATCAACGCGGTCTCTCTCATCTCCGCATCGGCGCTGGGCCGGGCAGATCTCGTCGAGTCCACCGCCCAATTGGGTCATGGATTTCGACATGGATCTCGACAATCTTTTTCCGATCGGAGAAATCCCCGTCGCCATCCGACACTACGCGCATCTGGTGGTCCTCGATTGGCGGGATCCGCCAAGAATGTTCGCGCAAGAGATATCGGAGTCCATGTGGGACAGGGTGGTCGCTTACGCGCGTGAGCGGCAGCTCTTAACGCACGACGAGAGGGGTATGTCAACGGCTTCAGGCTCAGTTTGCGAACAGTTCGACTCACTATTTCGTAGTGGAGCGAGTGTTTTCACATCTACAAGTACTAATGTAAAACACATAAAGCACTTCTGCTCTCGTTCCGGCCACAGAGCCCATCTCTTCGTCTCAACGCCGACCAGCCCTCTGCGCTCGCCAGAACACCGCTGAAGAAGTAAGGATTGGTCCAAAGAGTGTGAGGTCGGCGATATCCCTGCGATGGACGGTGCTGCAATAGCGTAGTCAGTGATCAGATATGAATAACACTCAACTGAAGCTCGATTCCTCGAGCTGGGTAAAATCTTGTGCTGCTCGATGTTGACTCACTCGACTCGGAAGCGCGGCTCGGACTCAAAGGGAAAGATCCCCTAAGTGTTGCTACGAGACGAATACATGACCAGCTAATCATAGGGATGGCCACACGCGTGCTCTTGCGTCGCCAGAGCCCAGGTAACAAGACCAGGTACAATATATAAGTAAAGTGGCCTTGGACTATCTACAGCGCGAACGACTCACCCAAGACTCCACGCAGAACCAATCCGGGGAATTCGCAAAGGCTGATGAGGAGAGAACGTCGCCCGCTCGACGCTGACATATGGTGGCCCAGGCCATAGTCGACTCGATCCTCAGCGCAACCCGAGATGGCCGGCGGAAGAGCCAGGGATGAATCGACGGCTATGATGGAATAAAATAGAATGAAAGGCGAGGAAAGATGAAAGAGATGTAAGAGTACGTATCGTCCGTTATCCTTGACCATCCAACTGGACTTGAAACGCGCGTATGCGTGTATGAGTACGCGTCGAGTATCTTGATGCACGGTCACGTTGTCGCTGCGTGTATATCGCGGAGGCGTGTCGTGAACGCGTCAACCTGGAGGGATAGGAAAGGCGAGAGAGGATCATGATGGTTGGAGAAATAGAGATAATGATGAAAAGGATGGGGGAAATAACACTCAGCGGCTGTTAACGCCCGGATGCAGACCTCGCGCGTATGCGTGTATATGGCGAGAACGACGAGCGAATAAGAAGGTACTTCCACACCGCAAATCACAACGGCCGGCAAACCTCCTCGCAATCGTAATTCTCGATACACAGACGGTGCTGCCGTGGTACTTATCATGAGCTGGAAGACAAGAAGACGACTCACCCCTGTGAGGCATCGACTGCCTCTACGCACGCCGGAGACACCTCGGAGCGACGCACATGGGAGAAGCACACAAGCTGTCGGCCGAGGGAACGCTTAGATCAGCGTTCCCCAGGCTTTGGCTCTGTTTGTCATGCTCGTTCCCACCAAACACTTACAAACCCATCAAAATCCAAAACGACTTACAAACCAGCTCTAGAATAATTCCCATCTCCCATTCTGTTTCCTATAAAAGCCCTACCTACTTCTTGTAGTCGATAGGTTCCCGGCTCCCCCGGATTCCTCAAATCTAACTTATCTTTGGATTGCAGATCTATCTAGACATCGACACTTGACATCGAAGCCTGTCTACGGCTACTACTCTATCGCCCGCGCCGAGCCCGTGTGCTCTCATCGTCCATCGCCTGTCGGAGCCCGTGTGCTCATCAACATCGTCCATCGTCCTTCGCCTGTCGGAGCCCGTGTGCTCAGCGACTTCTCGTATATCGTCCGTCGGAGCCCGTGAGCTCAGCGACATCCATCGTCCACCGCGTATCAGTGCCCGTGCGCGCTTCATCCATCGTTCTCGTACAGAGCCCGTGCGTTCTTCGTCCATCGCCCATATCTTCGCGCCCGTATACGCGTCACTCGTCACTCTAACTCACGCGGCGTCGTTTGGAAGGGTTAGGCTCACCTCGCACATTTCTCTGATTCCTTGTTCACACTTGGAGTCGGCGTCACACCCCCTTCAAATCTGAAATTTACAGATTACCCCCATAGCCGTTCGGGCGAGCTCTCCGTATACGGCTAGCCACAGTCGCCATCCTGTGTGTGCTTCGTCGTCGTCGCATTCAGCCCCGTATACTCCGTCACCTGCGACCATAACGCCCTCGTCAAGTCCCCTTGCGATACCCGCCCCTCGTCCGCTCTCACTGCCACAGCGTTCCTGCTCGCGTTCCCTAGATTGTTGTGTCCAACTCACACGTCGTTTCGGTAAGCGTTGCTGCGGCCGGCGGTCGATATGGATGTCAAGAGGCAGTGTTGTCGATATCGAGCGAGGACAAGTGTGGAACCTTGCAGCAAGTTCCTTCCTTCCTTCCCTCATAAGAGAAGTACTTGGTTGGACCGAGGCTATTTTCGCCAGCATCGTTGCGAGCGAAAGGAATAATTCCGGGTGTGTCGCGGTGACGCCGACCGGGCTTGTAGAACGAGACGGGAAGCTAGACGTCGATGGTCGTCACCAGTATGGCGGAAGGGTTTTTTCAAGGATAGCGTAGATGTATTAGGAGGGACTCGGAGGCATAAGAGCCGAGTCCAGTCAGTCGATTCGACATTGGCAGCTGGGCGGTTCGGAGTGAAAGTCTGCCTTCGAGCCTCGACTCGGAGGTGTCGAGTAAAAGGTGAGTTCGACGTCAAATAGTGCGACAGTAAAGGACTTCTCGCCACAGATCCTTCAAGTTGGTGGGAGACTCCCGACCCGGTTTTCATGATCAAGTTGCCCACTGTAGGCGCGATTCCGATGGTAGTAGCAACTATACTGCGTTGAACTTTCGCACTCATTCAGAGCAGCGGGAGCCAAGGCGGAATACTCGCTGGATAGTGCCACTGTGCCAGAAAGCAAGAGCAAGGGTGTGACCATCGCATGACCGCTCTTGGCACTTGACTACCACACCGCCCAGAAAAAAAACAACGAGTACTCGTCCACGATGGTCAACTCAGCCCTCTCGACGACCCTCTCGAATCTCAAATGCCGGAAAGGAGCACTAGCCTCAAATGCTAGTGGATTGACGGATTGAGGGATGATGACTGTGGTGCGTGTGCTTGAGCGCAGGCTCGGGCGACTAGGTTCTGACCGGAAGTCCAAGAGATGTCTCGAACTCTGAGAGGGAGAATCAGGCGTCTCCAGCTGCACGACGATTCGTCCCAGGACACTTGGAGCGTTCGCCGTTCGGCCGACTCGTACGTCTCCCAGGATAGATGTCTCACATTAGCCTGCTTACCGTGTTCCTAGCCTGAGAGCTCACTCGAACGCCGACTCCCGACGCGACTCGGCTGGCTCGCCAGCCAATACTAGTAGCACGATCTCCCAGACGGGCTCGAGACGACACATCCTCGCTCCGCACGACATTATATTAAAAGCGACCTCGGGAAGACGCGGGTTGAGAGCAGACGACTTGCAGGGGGCGTCGAGGGTTTCAGGAGCGGGGCGGCCATGGTGCCTGGGAAGGGTGACTAGGACTATGACGGTGTCGATGGTCGAAGGGGAAGCAGACGGCTTCGATGGACTAATAGATGCAAGGTTTGTCTGCCTTTTCATTCTTCTTTCTCGTTGACTGACCGTCTGCATCCAGGTCATCCTCTTCTTCGCCAACGCCATCCTCTCCAACTACTCGCCCTGTGCTCACGTCTTCACCCACTTGACATGGTTCCGCACCCTATCGATTCGGCAAGATGATGCCAAAGGTGTACCGCCTCAGCAAGGAGAGCATGGTGGTCATCATGGAGAGATACACAGTGTACGTTGTGTTCTTCTTTTGCTTTCCCGTGTCTTGTTCTTCAGCCCTCCCTTGCGGCCTTGCCTTCCCTCCGTATCTTCCTCTATATACATCTCTCTCGCTCCATCCCACCGTTCCGACCACGTTTCTTCATGACCACATACTCTTGCCGTCCCTCCCCGTCTTCCCACATATTCCTCCGAAGCGCCCTTGTATACGTCGTCATCCCTCCATTGCCTCCTCTCGTCCCTCCCTCTGTATCTACCTCCATTGTCGTCCCTCGCCTTCTTCCGTCCCGGCGTCCTCTTGCCTTCCCTTCTTCCCTCGCCTTCTTCCTTCACATTCCTCACCTTCAAGTTCTTCCCGTCTCTCCGTCAATGACAGCCGCTAACCCGCTCCCTTCTAGCCAACTCGCCGAGCAATACGGCTCCGACGCACCCGCGCACATGATGGCTTCCGCCTCTGGGTCTGGATCGGGATCTTCGCCTGGGACGCCTTAGTGAGTGTCTTTAGTTATCGTTTTTGTTGTCGGGTTTCTTGGGGTTCTTGTGTGTTCGGGGTATGGGAGGGCGAAACGATGGGGTGGTACGAGGGCGATGTGGTCGTCCGTCTGAATGGTCCGCATTGGCTGCTGCGTCCGTTCAGCCGATGGACGTGGCGTTTCGGGCAAAGAGGATGATGTCGCCAGGAGGGTGTCGGGTCGGCTCTGCGAGGGGTATGTGGCCTTGCTGCACCTCTTGGGTGTCGTCGTGCGATTCTGCGGGGACGTCGACCGCCACTGTCCTTCTCTTCCCGGTTCCTTTCCATCCTCTGCGCTTTCCCTCGTATTCGGAGGAAGGACCCTGCGGATCGGTGTATGCTTTCCGCAAGACGATGATGAGTCGTCATCGGGCGTCAGGTTCGCTATACGGGGGGCATATGGTCTTTGGAATGCCGTCGTCCGGGCTCCTGGTCCAATACATGTCTGCAAGGACGTCGACGTTCTTGGCCACTACTCACTTTCCCGCTTTCCTTCCCTGTTTCTTTCGATCCTCCTGCCTTTGACTGGTATTCGGGGAAGGACACCCCGAGTCGGCGTATGCTTTCTGCAAGACCATGGTGTCGCCATTGGGTGTCTGCTTGACTATGCGGTCTCGCTGGAGCTTTGGAATGTCATTGATCCGGCTGGTGGTCCAATATACGTGTCTACGAGGAACGTCGACGTTCTTCACCACTCAATTTCTCACCTTCCCTCTCGTTCCTTCCCATTCGCCCGCTTCCTTCCCTTCCTCGTCACCTTCACTCATACTAACGTCTCCCCCAGCCGCGGCGACCCCTACTCCTCCTCCGAGATCAACCCGACGAGCACGCCCTACGCCCAGCACGACCGAGGCTACAGCGGCGGCGGAGGTACCCAGAGCAACTCGGTCGGTGGGCGGGTGGAAACGGTGATGTAAGAGATATGTGGGCAGGGTGGTTCTTCCACGACGGGTCGTCAGCCAGAGGACGTGCGGGTCTGCGATTTCGTCTCGTCTTCCTTCGTCTCGCCTTCCCTACCCTACTTTATCGACTCCCCCTCACCCCTCTTTCTTCTCCTCATCCCTTCTTGCCCTACGTATACGTTCTCCTCCCTCCTCCGAGTCCTACATACATCATCCACGGGAGCACATACATATTCGCCTCCCATTCCTCTTCCTCTTGCCCTTCCGTCCATTACTCCATCGCACGCATATCGCTTCCCTCGCTCACTCGCTATCCACACCGCATACAATTGTCGACAATTCATTAGTACCTACTCTCCTCCCAATCCTCTCTTACTGTCATGCACGATTTGCTGCTCGCAGGCAGGATAAAATAATATTTGACCCTTGGTAGCAAATGTCCGTGGTTTATCCAATCCTTCGCCAGCTGGTACTTTCCGCCTGCATTACCTACGGCGCGTCTTTGGTTTTTTTATCAGCCTCGACGTCTTGCGAGCAGGACTTTTTTTGGTAACAGAGTCGTCGCAGTAGTAATATATTGCATCATACTGTATTTTCGCATCCTGCGGGTCTGTAAAGTATACAAAAAGCCGGGACTGAGATCCAGTCTCTCCAAAGATTTTAAAGAACGAGTGTGTGCGGGGCCCAGGTATACACAGTTAACGATGTCGAGGAAAGCACAATGGGACCCAGCGAAAACACCACCCCGACCGGGAAGATTCGTCCTCAAACCCTCCCCACAAAGTCCTTGTGCACACGCATATGCTGGCCAAGATTATTGTGCCGCGAAAAGTCCTTGCCGCGCAAAATTGCATTCATTGAAGGAGGAGAGAGTAGAAACGCGAATGTGTATCACTGCGGCAGCTGTCTGAGGAATCCAGAGGGTTAGCGGTCGACAAACAGCGCTTGTCCCGGCAGTGTCGCGTCAATTCGATGTCCTACAACACACTCCTTCTTGTTCAAGATCCCTCAGGCAAAACGAGTAGCCATTCGGGACTGAATATTCATGAATAACATTAGCTCACAGTTGGAGCACAAGAAGACGACTCAGTTACTATTTGGACAACGAAATATTTGCTACTTCTAGACGATACCACATACCGTGGCCTCTTCTGAAAATTCTCTAGGGAAGACGACGAGCAAAGGGATTCCATCTTTGTCACAGACGATGACGACCTCTTCCACGTTACGGAGGTCAATTCGCTTCGTAGGAAAGTCTGCGTGACGGGATTGCTCCAGTCGTTTTTCCGCAGCCAACAGGGAGTAGTCGGCTATTTTCACTACAGGAGATTCAGTGGGATGATGGGAGTAGGATGGATACTCCGTACAGTATCTTGCACCCTTGAGTTGCTTTTCCGCAATACGCCGAGCGTCCTTGTTGTCTTTGTGGTCCCTCTCCGCATCCAGCTGGTATTTAGGCATAGCGGGCAACAGCCATGGTTCAACCCGTGGCTTCTTCTCCTCTTGCAAAGGGGGCTGGGGCAGTAGGGGTGCAGCAAGACGTGGAGCGGGCTTTTTGGTACGTGCCATGACGGTGGGAAGCAGGAGCATCACTGATGTCACAGGCCATATAAGCCCACCGCGTGATGTCACACTCTTGATCCCGCTCCTACCTTGACTCTGCTGGTGCGGCCGCCCAGTCACTCATGGGACGGTGTGGGGGTCCCAAACTCTGCCAGTACTAGGTGTGATCGCTCAACCTGGTGGAGTGGGGTCGCATTTAGATGGGCGTGTGATCGCCAACCCGTCTCTAAAGTGCGGCCTCGAGGCCAAGTTCATTTGGTCTCACATTTGGGTTCTGGGGGCTATTTGTGTCATGGCATTATCCATTTGCACGCGTATTTGACGCGTCTTTGGTCCTACTCGTTGTCCCTTCTCCGTGTGTGGAAACCTCAGGTGAGTGGCAACAAATGCAGCATTCCTCCCGCAATTCTGACTCAAATGTCTAGCTCTTTGGTCCTACATCAAGCCACCGACGTACCTGAGGCCCTGCACGCGTCGCATCCGACCCCATCCAGCCCCTCACTATCACCACCTGGTATGTCATGGAAAAATCGCTATTTATCCCGCAGTTTTCATTCGTTCCCTTAGATCTTTTGCTAACCTCGAGCCCTCCCTGTCCCTCACGTCCCCCTCCAGGCGTATTGAATTCCATCCACGCATCGTGGAGAAGGAGCTCGGTGCCACTCACATTTGGTGTGTCATCGAAAGATCGCTGTCTATCCCCCAGTTTTGATTCGTTTCCTTAGGTTTCTTGCCAACCTCGAGCCCTCCATGTTCGTCACGTCCCCCTCTAGGCGCATCCAAGTCTGTGGGGCGATTGTGGAGAACGAGCTTGGTGCCCCTCGCATTTGGTGTGTCATCGAAAAATCGCTGTCTTTCCCCTGGTTTTTATTCGCTCCCTTAGATTTTTTGCCAACCTCGAGCCCTCGACTATTTCTACGCCCTGCAACAACAACCATTCGATTCTATCCAGCCGTTGTCGAGAACGAGTGAGTGGTACTTTACATATGGTGTGATTCTGCCCCGCCCGTATCTGCCCCAGTTCTCACTGCTCCCCTTAGATTTTTTTGCCACGCTGCAGTGCCCAATGGCGCCCATGTCCCCCGGAAGGTGCATTTCGTTCCATCGCGCACTGTGGGACACCGAGCTCGGTGCCACTCCCATGGGGTCTGATCTTGTTTTCCCAATATTGTCCTCGTTTCTCACTGAATCCCTTAGTTCTCTCTGCCTCCTCCCCACACCTCCCTGGATGTCCGCCCACAAGGGGAAGCCCTGCACGGACGTCGAGGTCACGTGACCTATTAATAGCTTGACGCGAGTTTTGCCTGAATGAAAGCAGGCTCAAGCGCAACATGCCGTTCAAGCCCAGTGGAAAGTCCGTCTGTTGGGGTCCGCTCAGATCCGTTGAAAGCTGCTGAACGGTGTCCAAGAGCATCCAACGGACACCAACGGCGTCCAACGGACAATCTGGAAAATTGATTCTGCTCCGGTCCGCTCAGTTCCGCTCAGTTCCGCGCTGGTCGGTTCCTAGCCGTTGCTTGTATTTTCGCGTCGATTTTCAATCCATTTCAATACATTTTACTTGATCCATTCAATTTTGTCCCGAATACATGAGAAAAACCAAGTCCGCCAGCGCGCACCATCGCCAAGTCCACCAGCCTGCCGCCATCACATCCCACCGCCATCGCAGCGTCGTGTTGCCAGTGTCGCTTGTCCGTGGGCGCGTGCATGCGAAATAGAGCGCGATGTCGATAGCGGCTAGAATTACAAGTCAGAACACACGAGAAAGAGAGTGGAACGAGTACACATAGCTTCGCATTGACCAACGTAAGCGCAGGGGACGAAGGAACGTCCTAAGAACAGAGCTTTCAGATGCGAAGCAAGAATTGGGGAGAAGCTTACCAACTAAGGGACAACTCCGACTAAGGGACAACTCCGAGGCTCCGCAGGCGACTGAGCTAAATAAGGTCAGCGAAAGGCGCTAGCGCAAAGCGAAACACATACCAGCGTTGTGTATGCGTTGAGAACATGTGAATGAAGATGCTACGCAGAGTATGAATACTAGTAGACGAAGATGAAATGTCGGAAACGTACCGATGGGACTTCAAGGGTACCGACCCGCCCACGTGTATTCATGTGCCGCAGAGAATTGACTGTCGCAAAAGGTGATCGTTCATGAGGTGGTCGTCGGCGGCGGGAGCAAAATTCGGGGGGATGGTGGAAGTAGAGAGGAGGAAGTGGGTTGACAGGCACAGCTTCGCTCGGCTTTCTCGCGTCCGGTGTCTCCAGGGGAAAACGTGGCCAGTGAATCGTAGGGCGACCGGTACTGGACGTGGAAGTGGTGCTCAGTTAAAGGTCTAGTGGTGTAGGGAATGGAAGTGCCAGAGGAAGATACTGCTTAACGCTTCCATGTCAGTCTGGTCAATTGTCCGGAGTGCCAGGACGGAGTGCCAGGACGCACCGACGATAAGTAGAGAGTAGCCCAATTGTAGCTCGTCCCTCAAACACCCTCCGGTGCTGCGATTCATCCAGCCAAACAACAGCATTGTAAGCAGGACCATTGGGACGATTCCGGTCGGTGTTGGCCCCCAGTCGTAGACGCTCGGAGCCGTGCCAATGTATCAGCGGTGAGGCGTAAGCGGTAGGATGTCGCCTCTGCAAGTTTCGTGGTAATGGTCATTCAGGAAGAGGAGCATGCACCATCATCAGATCACCCTCGTGGCTCATCCGCTACCCATTATCATCCACGACACCATGCCCCAATGCAACATTTGCTCCTTGGTGTTTCCGGAGACCCTGAAGTACCACCATCGCATCACGCACCAGGAAGAAGCGCAGGTCAAATACGCGGACGGCACCACCGAGCTGCTACAGCGCGAGAATGGGAAATTCCACTGTCGGTGCGGAAACCTGCAGCATCGAGACCCGGGGCGGGTGCGGGAACACGCCCTACTGTGCGGAGAAGCAACCCCTGGGCTGGTTGGCCAACGCGAGGAGCTGCCCACTCCCTCCGCGTTCCTTCGGGTAGATGGCGTAAGAATACGGGGGCCCTTAACGCCTTCAGCCGCGCGCAGTGGAAGCCAAGTCGACCTTCCTGGCAGCGGTGGTCGCTCAGTTGAGGAGTTTCCGCAGCTGGATCCATCCAAGTATAGCCGGCTGCCCGAGCCTCACACCTTTACCTCGCATCCCGAGGTCGATATTCAAGGGTGTTCGCTGGCCGTCAACACGAAGATAGGCGCCATCGTTTGCCTTGACTGTGGAAAGGGTGTATCTGCAGCGGGACGGCAGGCCTACGAGCACGTCCTGAGCCACGGCCGAGTCGCAACACCGCCTCAGGATTTGGGCTCGCAAATTTCGGCGCACTTTCCAGTGAAGGACATACGACAACTCGTGCATCCAACTGGTCGCCTCGCGCCGTTCTTCGGCTTTGCTATTCGTCTCATGGCGTTGTTATTCTGCTCCCGGTGCCATCACGGCTTTAAAAACCACGGCAGCCTTCGAACCCACCAGCACGAGCACTGCCCGCGCAAGCAGAACGAGGAGGACTCTTACTACATCTCCTATGGGCAAAGCTTCGGGTTCACGCAGGCCGTCTTCGCCGTTGACCCTACTCTTCTCCCTGCGCGTTCTTCCGAGGATTTGTTTGCCGTGTTCACCCGCACGCTTCCTCCTCCTGTCGACTACTCCCAACTCCCTGTCGTCCCCGCCGAAGACAAGCAGAACCTCGACCAGTTCTTTTTCAACTCGGGCTGGCAGGAGCATGTGTACCCGAGGACGCCGTACGATCTGAATGTCCTCAGCCAGATACCCAAGGAGTATCCCCACACGGAGGCGATCAAGAAACTACTAACTGATTATATGGAGTGCAATCAACTATATATCCGCAAGCACGACTCGCACGGGCTCATGCGGAGCATCGCCCAGGTCAGCGAGTGAGTTCTTTGTATATGTTTGCGCCACGGACTCGGATGCTGACCACTACTCATTTCAGCACCGACACCGACCATGAATTTCGCCCCCTGGAGCCCCACAGCCGGACTGAATATGTCAAGGAGACCCTCCGCGTCGTTACCGCTTTGATGTGGGAAGCATTGCACCCCTTTGTGCCGGACGTTGCCATTCCGGCGCTGAAACCGTGGTATCAGATCACCGATGAGCAGCGCGACAACCTGCTTGAGCTAAATGAACTCGTCTCGCGTGCCACCAGTGACCCGCAGCGCTTGCGCTGCAGCCTACACACGACGTTATTCTTGATCTTTACACAGAAGCTCGAGCACGGGGGCATCTCAAATCTGACGCTTCCGGTCATGTCGTATCTTGTCGCACGTGCTATGGGCCAAGCAAACTGGGTTCGCGCCAACCATATCAGTCCCGTCATTGCCAAACTCAAGTATGCCGTTCGAGAGGTCGTTCTGTACCAGATCGAGATGGACATGGTTGCAGAACAGCTCTCAACCAAGACGTACGACTCGGAGTGCCTGCGTGTTCGATTCATTGCCGACTGAAATAATCACAGGGCTTACCTTCGATACCGACATCTCCTCATCGACGGCGATGATACGGTCATGACCGCGCTGTATCACAACTCCCGTCGCTTCAAAGCAATCCGAGGCGGCGAGTACAATGAGTCGTCCTCGCAAATCAACAGCCCTGATGGTCGGGAGCTGCTCTACAACGGGACACCTCTACACCTCCACCAAGTTGGTGCCATGCATCGTGGGCTGCACCACGAGGTGGAAAGGATAGAGAAGGAGGACCTCTTCCCTGGGAGGGAAATACCGGATTGGTACAAGACCCCATTCGATATTGCGCAAATCCAGGATGACCCTCGCAACAACGAGGCAGGGTACTGTTTCATTGATAATCCCCAGAATGAACTCGAAGACAAGGGCAAGTTATACCCCAAGTTCATACTCCAGGACCCCGAGCTTGCGGATCGGTTCGCCACGGTTGTCCCGGCCGACCGTTCTTGCCCTGATGGTGCCAAGGTTATCTTGTGGAAGCACGGGCCATGCACCGAGCTTTTGAACACTCTAACGAAACTTCGGATGCTTGTCTTGCTCTGCAAGATTGTTGACGTCGGGTGCTCAGTTCGTGCAACGGAGATGGCCCGGGACCTCCTCCGCAACGTCTCCGGGACCTCAATGCGGAATGTGCTCTTTGTGTATCATTTCCTCGCGATCGTTGGGGTTCAATCAAAGACCTCCCAGCAATATCGCAAACGAGGCCTCACAGTGGGCGTCGCATCGCATCGAACCCAGCAAGCGCTTCTCCGTTTACTTGTCTTCTTCCGAGCGTTTGAGACGGAGTTGATCCGTCACTTCAGAGGCGAGTACAGATCCCGTATTCAGCTCCCTGCGCTATTCGCTGATTTTTTTTGCTTGCTGGCTTAGGTCTGGAGGAAGCCCATAGATACCACACATATCTCTGGCCGGGAACGCGCCGCAACGTCACGGGGGAAGAGATCAGCCAAGCGCTGGGTGATTCCACCGAAAAGTACTTCGGCCAACGCCTCCAAATTCTGGACTGGCGTCACGTCGCCATCGCCTGGTGCCGGCATTTCGATATGACCCTCTGGAACAGTGAGGAGCTGGGCTTTGATCTCCTCTCCAACCACAGCACGGACACCTCTGAGCGCTTCTACGCCGTCGATGAAGCAACGATCGCTCACGCAAAACCCACCGTCGTTCGCAAGCTCATCGAGACGTCCTTCAAATGGACGGTTTTAACCGGCATCACTGAGGACCAACCAACCCTCACGCTGACTCCCGTTGCCAACCTTCCACATGTTCTGCTTCCTGATCGGGCGGCTCGATTTCCTGACCGCATACTTGAACATGACGGTGCAGGGTTTCCAGTTGACGTTTATTCCGATCTGGGTCAGCAGCTCATCGCCGTCATCGACAAGCGGATGGATGAGCGACTAACTCAGGATAAGTCGGACTTCGCAAAGACGATGACACCTGTCGTTGCGTCTATCATTCGACAGTTCGGCCAGGACATGCGGCCGCAGCCGTCACAAAATCGCCCTGCTCCGCAGACGTATACTCTCGTCCATGCGGCGTTTCTACGCGACTTCCGTGACTTTCTCGGAGACCAGACTGCGTCCTGGAGAACACCCAAGCAGGGTGAACTAGCTGCCAAGATGTTTGAGGGCGGCCAACATCTTCTCGCGGTACTTGGACCCGACTCGGGCAAGACGACGTTGATCTTCTTCCAAGTGAAGATGTACGACAAACTCAAGAAGACCGTTGTCGTCCTGCCTCTCTCGGGGCTGCAGCGGGACTTCTATCACCGTGCCCGGGCGCTCGGAATCAAAATCGCGCAATGGACACCGGACAGTGAGCTCGCGACATACGACCATGTCCAGATTATAATGGCCTCAATCGAGCATTCGGTCCTTGACGAGTTCCAGCGGCTGGTCGCACGACTGGCCGGAGAGAAGAGCCTTGCGCGCATTATTCTCGACGAGGCACATCTCCTCGTTACTTCCGCGAGCTTCAGAAAGGTCATGGAACAATTCTTCATCTTCCTCGCCGCATACATTCAGATCGTTTTCCTCACTGGCACCCTCCCCGATCACCTCGTTCCCGCTCTGCAAAGGATCACCCACATCTCCAACTTCTACATCATCCGCGACAAGACCGATCGTCCTAACATCCAATACACCGTTAGCTTGTGCCCCCGAGATCAACTAGATGACAAGGTCGTCCGGTATGTCAAGGGACGGACTGCCGAATACGCCCCGCAAGAGCGCATGATGGTTTTCTTCAAAACTAAAACGGACGCTAATCGAGTAGCAAAGTTATTGGGCGTTGAAGCCTACACGGCCGACCTGGACATGGAAGCCCGCGAGCGCATCTACTCAGCCTGGAAGCTTGGGACTGTGAAGTTCATATGCTGCACTTCTGTGCTTTCCTGCGGCGTTGACGAGCCTGTCACGGATGTTGTGCACCATGGTCTGAGCCATAGTGTCATCGACGCCTTCCAGGAGGACAATCGTGCAGGAAGGAACCAGAAGCCGGGATACAGCGTCTATTTCGTTGACGAAAAAGTGCGACCTGTGCGTCCAAATCCTGAGCGTCCCTTTGGTGAAGAACTTCTCGCCACATGGGCGCTGGACGGCTCCAGCTGTCGTAAGCTGATGTATACACAATTCCTGGACGGATTCGGCAGTACCTGCACCAGCGTCCCAGGCTCACGCGAATGTGACAGTTGTTATGCAATGCTGCAGGATCGCAACCTTCAGCCACCGTCGACACCCATTCCAACACCGTTCCGTTCGTCATCAGGAGAAATGTCGACATCTGCGGCTCGGTATAGTGATCACCACCACTTTTTCCGTATTGACCTTTGTGGCAGTACCTCTCTCGCGATACCTCTTGATGTTCTGCTTCCGCAGACGGCGAATGTCGAGGTGGACACATTCGATTGGTTTGAAGCTTACCGGCGAGTTATTTTGTATCCGTCTTCGTTGGCTAATCCATCTGTAGCGGACCGGCCGGACGGTTGATTAGACAACCGCAAAATGCTCCAGAAACTGCGCCCGAGCAAGAGCAGCCTGATTGGGACCCCCGCAATAGGACACGGTACGGATCCTGGTGCCAATGTCAACTGCGTGCTGACGCAGAGGAAAACAAAGGAAAACAAAAACTGCTGGCGCTCCTTCCACCGTGCCACATGCAGATGATTCGCGCATTACGCAGAGTCGGCCTATTGAACTCTCCCGGCAGCCCATGTCCGATTCAATCTTCCGGGATCGGCCTGTCGAACAAACCGGCAGCGAGCATTTTGCGAGCAGAGCCACAGATGCCTCCAGTCCGGGCACCTCGGGCGGGCTGCCGCAGCTCAGGAGCCTCGGATCAGCCCACTCGTCGTGGCCCACCCTGTCTGAGCAGAGCACTACTACCTCCAACGACACCCTCAGTGCTCTCAAGTCGCTATCGGTCCCTCCAAGCCTTGAAACATCTGCCCGACCTGGCGGAGCATCTTCGAACTCCAGGCTCGGACTCCTTGGTCATGTCGACGCCCAGAACCACGGCGACGACAACGACTGGGCCCTTTCCTGCTACAAAGCCATCAACAAGGGCGTGGATTATCTGGCAAGCGGCTGCGCTTTCTGTTTCGCACTGCCAACAGATCTGCGTGACGATACTGCTCACAGAACATTGCAGTGCAGGCATCTTCAAAAGGAGGCGCTCCGAGAGATGCTCGACAAGTTCTTTTCAGCTGTTCCGAACGATAAGGCATGCAGAGAATGCCGAATGCCACAGGTGCGTGAAATGCACATCCGGCTTTTGTTACTCACTCCCTGCTGTTTACAGGGGATGCCCCACGGGAAAGAAAAACACTATTACAAGCAGCCCGGCGTGAATTGCCGCTATGGGGCGCAGCTTATCGAATCCGTGTTCTCTGCTCTCGTATATGGTGGTAAGGATGTCCAGGCCATTCTACCTGTCGCGGTCCGTCAAATGGATCCCAAAGAAAGGCTCGACTGGGCCGTCAAATGGTCAATTGAAGCTCGCAGCCTCCGAAACTACCACATGGTCTTCATAGGCCTATTGTTGGCTCGCGAAAAGATCACGTGGGACAGTGACATCGGAAAACAATTAGAACGTGGATTTAGAGCATTATAAATATATTTTGTCCAGTGCTGCCTTCCTCTTGCCTGCTGCCCTGACCTATAGAACACTCACCGGCACTGAGCGCTTGCTCTCTACGGAGTGGCACATTTTGTGTTGTTCAGTAAGAATCGCTGTCCAAGCTTCAAGAAACGGAGCTGTTTCCGCCGCTCGTCGCAACTTTGCAGATTGGATAAGTGAACAACCACCAGATGGCTTTTGAAGTGTACGTCTTAATGCGAATTTCTGACCACAACTCACGCGAGCGTGCTGGGCTGAAGCACCCCGGCTTTCAAGCGAACCATGAACCCGAATACAAGCGTTTCCTCAGCGAGATGTTTGACACACAGCCGTTCCGCCTCGCTTTCGTAGCCCCACCTATGTCGTATGATGGCCAATGTTCTCCGCAATATTGGAGCTGACGAGTTTGCAGTCTCCCAAATTTTATTATATTTTTTGGAGCAAAACCAGGGCGGACAAGGACATTTTAGTCATGATCTCTCAAATAACGACTTCGTAGCTCGTCGAAGAAGCTGTATTTCTCCAAACATCATGCCGAGTTCCCTCAGAACTGTATTCACCCAGCCAGCCGAGAATTTCTCCTGATGGTTCGTCCAAAAGGAATGCAACCGGATTAGATGTATTGGGATAAATTAAGAGAACATGAAACCTGCGTAGAGAACGAGCGCTCCGGTCTTTGAGCTTGAAGAAACTGCCCTTACCAATGCCGCTACCTTGTCCTCCTAACCCTCGATCGAGTTTGAGGTACAGATGGATGGGCCCGCTTCTCGCTTCTCGGGCTCGAGGTCAGAAAATTCGACCCACTAAGACCTAAGACCCATGAGCAGCAATTTGAGAAGACGGAGTGAACGATCAGCTTCCTATTGACCCGGAAGGCACAATGTTCAAGAGCTTTTGCAACGGACATGTATGAGTCCTTGAGGTCGGTGTACTTGCCGACCATGGCAATAGAAACGGTGTTGTCAGAGACGTTGCTGTTTGAGAATGTATAAGCGAGGGAAAGACACATGATAAAGAGCCCGTACCCTGTAGTTAGTTCTTTCCATCGCTTCTGCAGGGTCACTCCCTTGAGAAAGCATCTTCTCCGGAAGGTCGAGGGCAGCGAGATGGAGCCGCTTGCGGAGATACCCGGCGGTGCCCTGCGATTGAAGGAGGAGAGGCACATGGTAGACAGACGAGACATCGTGGACGGCAAACACCTGCTCCCATGGCAAACCATCGAGATCTTCTCCGTCGCAGGGAGCAACGATTGCAGACCTAGCAGACGACAGGTAATCTGGGCGTATTTGAGACGAGACAAATGAAAAGGATGGGACCCACCAAGTCGGGCAGAAGACCGAGACCACGAACAGAGTGCACCGTCGTTTGCGTCGGCTTCGTTTTCTGTTCTCCGTGCATATCGGGGACGAGGGATACGTGAACAAGCGCAAAGTTATCATGGCCCACAGAGAATTGGAACTGGCGCATGGCTTTGCCAAAGGGTGCGGATTCGATGTCTCGGACCGTCCCACGGAGCTGTCTGGCATGAGCGGTCGTTCGTGCTGGAACGATAAGACACGTACCTCGACAATACAAACGTCCCGCTCCTCTTCAGAGTTGTCAACGGCAATTTTGGCGACGCGCTGAATCCAGTCTTGGATGGTGTTGGTTACATGGGGGACGATCTGCGAACATAAGTCAGACGTCGAAGAGCACAAGAGAACATCTCAGGCTCACCTGCACCGTATTGTGGAGGTATTCCACTTGAGCGCCACGGGGGTATTCTGGCCATGGGATTGTTGCGCCCGTCTGCGCTAGGCGCAATCCAAGCCTCTGTATGTTACGAGCGGGACCAAATTGAGGGTAATAAGAGACGCACCACTATCAGTCTGGATAGAACAGGCGCTCATTCATTCGAGACATCGTCGTTGGCGCGCAATCGTATTGAGAAGAGCGCCACCATCTCATCGTGTGACTTGGACGGATACAGAGGCGCCGTGAGCGGTAAACTCGCAAGTTCCAGGACGGCCCAGCCTTCCTGTGCACTGGGTGGACGAGGCGACGCCTTCAGAAGAATTCCGCGCTTCAGATCGCCGGTAAACCGTGCGGGAGGTCGGAAAATGCTTGCAAGACACTGTGCACAGAAATCAGCTTGAATGGAGTGTCCGAAATGTACTGAGTGCACCTTATACATAGACCCAAAGTCGCCCAACGTTGTCCTCACATGCACAGAGAGCTTGATGAAGGTTTTTGACCGTGCAAGGAAAGCCCAGAGGTGGATCAGTTGACGTGGCGAGGTCGGGCTGGTAGGCAGCTAGCGAGTATGAACTATGCTGGCCGAATGCTAGCGAATGATGCACGAGGGGCCGACGAGGATAGTGGCCGCCGACGATGATCGTCGCGGTCTAGTGAAGAGACGCCGAGGATCGTGGGACCCTAGTCACAGCTCGTCACGGCGGCTAGACCCGACTAGGATCTGACACTTTTCGTGATGCGTCCTCCTCGATTTCGTCCAAAACAACTTGGACATTATCCTTTCCTCCCCGGAATACGAGGCTCTCATTCCGCTGCGGGAGCGCGAAACCCTCATTGCGGAGCTCATCGCAGAGGACGCCCCTAACGATTCTGACTCGGATCCGTCTCCTGACGAGGACGAGGACGAGGACCGTCGTGCTCGCGCTCGTCAAGGCGCTCGAGGTCGTGGTCGTCGCCATGGAGGTCGCCGAGCTTGGCGCCGGGCCCCTCCGGCAGACGTGAGCTCAGACGAAGAGGAGAACGAGGCGACGGCGGCCAAGTCCGTGACAGTGCAGCTGCTTAGTAGCCTGCCGCAAGACAAGCTCAACCAGGCGCTGGCTGCGGTTTATGGTCAAGGTGAGAATGTTTCCGTTTCATCCTATTCCACCTTCCCCCCCAATCCCACCCGCTCCTCTGCGTTATTCACGGCGCAAGAGCTGTTCTTATCCGCTATTCACGGCGTATGAACCTCGTACCGCTCCTCTGCGCCATTCACCGCGCATGAGCGGCTCCACTGCGTTATTCACGACGTATGAGCCTCGTTCCTGCTCCTCTGTGCTATTCACGGCGCAAGAGCTGTTCCTCTGCGCTATTCACGGCGTATGAACCTTGTATTGCTCTTTTACACTATTCACGGTGTATGAGCTGCTCCGCTGCGTCTGGCAGCGCATGAGCCTCGTTTCCGATCCTCTGCGCTATTCACGGCGCACAAGCCTTCTATTCCCTTGCCCATTCTGGCTATCATCATGCTCGATGCTCAAATTCAAATCCAGTCACGTCAGCGGCATCTCCCGCTGTCGCAGCGCTCGAGTCTGCTCTCAAATATGTCCCGCCCATTCCTGGGAAACAGCTCACGGACGTCAAACTTCCCGCGCTCGCTAGCGTCGTCCGCCGTTTCGAAAAGGGCGAACTTCCACCGCTCTTCTACCTCACCGATTCATACTGTGCCCGCGGCAGCGTTGCTGCTGCCCGCGACCTGGACGACGAGGTCAACTTCAAAACATCCTCGTCCTCTATGGTGCACGTTTCGAAACCACTCAACTTCGACGTCGACAGGAAGCTCACCTTCCCGCCTTGGTTCCAGGCGTATGGGCGCTTTATACCTCTCGTCGAGCGCTTCTTCCCTTCCACCGTCGCTGCCTGGCGCTCCCACTACAACCGAATCCTCGCTTATCCCAATCACGACGAAAACTGGCCCAGGCTCGTCCGTTACGACGCTGAGGTTCGGCGTCACGCAGCCAGCGGCAGCGGGTTAGACCCCTCCGTTTGGCAGACTTTCATCTGGGAGCAGGAATCGGCACGTTACACGGCGGAGCTGTTTACCGAGACAGCCAAAGCGACCATGGAGAAGTCGGTCGCTAAAGGTCGCTTTCATCCCTACGGCGAATCCAGCGGCTCTGGCCGCAACCATTCCTTTCGGGCTAGCGAATCTCGTGCATCCCCTCCTCCAGCCGGCTCCAAGGCGTCGGGAAAGTCCGCTCGCGCGCGCTGCTTCAAATGTGGTGCGCGTGAGCCATCCCACAACCCACACGATTGCAAAGAGATGTCCTTCCCCTCTGGCGGAGAGACCCTTCTCGTCTATCGCAGCACCCCTTCCCGTGTCGATGCCAACGGCGAGCGCTACTGCTTCGCTTGGAACTCGAAAGGCTGCTCAGACAAGAACTGCACTCGTGGTAAACATTCGTGCACGCTCTGCGGCGACGAGCGCCACACGGCTCAGAAGTGCGATCGAGTCTAACTTCCTCCCTGTCGTTACTCCGCTCGTCCCGGATAACTGGGAATCTGCGCTGCGCGCAGCAGGATTGTACGAGCGTTTCTCCGATATTCCTACGGGCCTCCGCTATGGCTTCCATATTCTTCCCTCACCGAAACGTATATTCCACCTAATCGCAAAACTGCGCTCGAGCATCCCTCTATAATCGATGAATATATTCTTACTGAGCTTAGCGCTCATCGTTATTCTGGTCCGTTTGATCCTGCGCGCCTCGAGTCAATCATAGGTCCTTTTCGGACGTCGCCTGTGGGTGTGGTCCCCAAGGCGGGCGAACCCGGCAAGTAGAGAATGGTCCAGGACTTCTCCTTTCCCTACGACGACCCGACACGTGCTTCTATCAATTCCGAGATAGACTCCGACGAATTCCCTTGCGAGTGGGGTACTTTCTCGGAGATGCTGCTCATGGTTATGGACACGCCGCCAGGGACTCAGGCGGCAACTCTTGACGTCGATGCAGCCTTCCGCCGCGTACCAATCCATCCCTCGCAACAGCCATATTTCGTCGTAGAGTGGCGAGGTAAATGCCTCGTTGATCACTGCGGCCCTTTCGGACCATCTAGTACGCCAGGGATATTCGGGCGACTTGCAGACGCAGTCGCAGCCCTATACCTTGCGAACGATTTCGGCCCGCTGAAGAAGTGGGTCGACGACTTCTGCTTCTTCCGCTATCCCGTCTCATCCGCCCCATATACCTACTCGTACGACATCCCTGACATCTACACACTCTCCGCTCCTCTGGGTTGGCCATGGAAACTCTCCAAGACCTTCCCATTCGCATTCACCTTCAAATACGTCGGCTTCAAGTGGGATCTTAATGCCAAAACGGTTGAAATTCCGGATATAAAAAAGGCGCGTTACCTGCTGAAGTTGGACGAATGGGTGGCGGAACGGAAATACTCGCGCAAACAGGCCGAGTCGCTCCACGGAACACTCGTTCACTGTTCCTTGGCGGTTCCAGACGGTCGTTCACGACTCCCCGCAATTTCGAAGTTCGCGTCGTCGTTTTCCCATGCGAGGTCTGGTTTCTCCAAACACAAGCCGAGCGCGACAGTCATGGCTGACATCGAGTGGTGGAGAACCCGATTGCGCTTACCTTTCTGCGGTTCCAAGCTCATTCGTCCACCCCGTCTATCTCCCATCCCATTCTGGGTTGACGCCTCGACACCGTGGGGTATTGGAGTTGTTTTCGATGGCGTATGGCGTTCCTGGCGTCTACTACCAGGCTGGGACTCAGATTCTCGCTCGATTGGCTGGGCTGAAATGCTCGCTATCGAATTCGGGCTTCGCCTAGCGATCCATTGCGGGCACGAGAACATTCATTTCCATGTCCGATCTGATAACCAGGGCGTCCTGGGCGCTTTGGACTCTGGAAAGTCTCGTAACCCCAAGCAAAATCGCGTTCTGCGCCGTATAGTCTCACTTCTGCGTACGCATTCTCTTTGGATCACCACTACATATGTCGCTTCAGCGGATAATCCGGCAGACAGACCTTCCCGCGGCTTCGATCCGGCCGTTCCTGGTGTTCGTAAAGCCTCATCATCGTTTAAATTACCATACTGTGTTTCTACCCTCGTCCACGACGAAGATTAATTGACTTCTCGTTTGCTCCCTTGACAATTTTGACAGCGGACGCGTGATCGCGATCGCTCTTGTCTTTGATGCTCATGTCGCGACCAACTCATCCCACGACTTCGGCCTCAGCGCTCGCTGAACGTGACGCCCATGTATACATGTACCGCCCGAGCCGCCTGCGCCGCGCCATGCAGCGCCCCCATTCTGCGTCCTTGGGAAGCTTGTCGCATTTATACGAGTACGGAGCCGCCACTGTGCGCAATGAGGATAAGATGACCAAAAAAACGACGAGCACTTACACATCTGCCCTTCGCTTCTCAAATCCACATAAAGTCCTGCGAAAACGGGTCAGTCGCAGTAACTAGGACACAAGAAAGAACGTACATAGACCTCCAGAAGGGACGCGAGGGAGTTGGGCTCGGAGGCATTGACGAGGAGGGCATGGGCGAAATACAGTGCTGTGGCGGTCGCGACCCACTATACGAAGGCGTTAGCGATGAGAAGAATGTAAAAAGAGCAAAACACACCTCCCGCGCATGCTGCGGGCCCATAACCACGAACCCCACCTTCGTCGCATTCGAAGGCTTCGACACTCTCAGCCCCAGCATCTCCCTTCCCTCGGCGGTATGCCCCAGCTCCAGAAGCGACATGCTCTCCGGATGCAGCTCCGCAAGCCTTCGCATGAACGCGTCAACGTCGGATTGAGGATGATATTCGTCGTGGAAGGTCGTATTTTGAAGCGTCTCGAGGTCCCAATCTTCTTCTTCCTGCAATGGCGAGCGTGGGGTCGTGGGTGTGGGTGTGACGTTGCTCGCTGTATGCGGGACGTCGAGCAGGCTTGAAGGAAGGAAAGCGGCGAGCGGGGGCGTGTATACGTCGACGTAGGGCTGGTCTCCCGCATGAACGAGGTCTTGCGTCTGCGGAATCATGGTCGTGTGAGCACCAATATGCCGACGGCGAGCGTGAGCAGACGCACCTGAGCCAACCCCAGTACATCCTGCAGTCTATCCCGACTCCCTGGAGAGAACCTGCGCAGGATTCCGGGCCCGTATGGCCACTGGACGTCGAAGACTTGTTGCTGCTCGAATGCCGCTGCCAGACATGGGAGCACGACCCAGAGGGCACGATAGGGCATCGAGGGAGGCGAAGAAGAAGATGTTATCGCGACCGCAGAGCGCAGTGGATAAGGAAAAGCCAGAGTGTCGGCGTGGTGGGAGAGAGAGAGAAGATCGGCCGTCACGCTACAAGGCCAATTTGCACTTTCACCAGAGGTCGAATTTGAGCAGCTTTATAAGTTACACAGAAATCGTACAGAACGTGGCTAAAGAGAGAGAGAAAGAGATAGTACATACACTTTTTTACTTCAGACTTTTCATTGTTTTCCCCTTATCAAGTCTCCGACGCCTTCATCCCCTCAAACTGGGCGGTAAACTCATCCATGGCATCCAGCGTCTGCAGTATATGCCCGAAGCCCACCGCCTCCTTCTTCGCAAACGCCAACGAATGTGCCGTCCGCACCGCGTTCTTGATTTGCCTTCCATTCACCTCCCGCTTCGCCAGCAGCGCGATATCCTCTTCGACGATGGTGACGCCCCCGCGGGCGATGAAGGCCCGCCAGACTTGCGCCCGGGACGACTCGGTGAGGTCGGAGAAGTGCAGGGCGACGTGGATGCGCGAGAGGAAGGCTTCGTCGAAGGCTTGCACGCGGTTGGTGGTGAGGAGGAGGATGCCGCGGTAGTATTCGACGTGTCGCAGGCTGTAGTAGCGCGTTAGCAGAAGGGGTACGGGGAGATGGCGGAGACGTACAAGACGGCCACCATGGCGTTCCGCTCCAGGTCGTGCAGGGAACGGCGCTCGAGGAACACGTCCGCCTGACGGAGCAAAGTCAGCGTTTTCAAGTAGAAAGCAGGAATGCGTTACCTCGTCAATGAGCACGATTGCCTTCCACGCAGTCGCGACATCGAAGACCCGTTCCAGCGATACGTCGAGGTCCGCCGCCCTAGTCCCAAGGTCGCCTCCGCCGATAACGTATAGCGGGCGCTTGACGTGCTCGCTCGTCGCCTCAGCCGAGAACGTCTTGCCTGCGCAGTATGAGCAAGAGCGAAAACGACAGGTAGGGATAATGCACCGACACCCGGAGGTCCAAAGAGATTAACCACGAGCCCCGCACCCTTGCCCTTGACAAAGTCGTCAAAGCCCGATTCCTGGTGATGTGCCTCGACGAGCGACTGCAGTAGGACCTTGCGGTCCGTGGGCAGGACGAGATTGGCGAACGCGTCCTCGTTCCACTGGACGGGCTGGACTTTGGTGACGTCGAATTCCACTGTAGCAGGAGGGTCAGATGTAAAAGAGGGCGATGATGCGGAGAGACATACGCCACATCTTGTCCGAAAGCGAGAACCCGTAGATGACTGTAGGGGTCAGAAGCAGCTCCTCCTCCGTGAGTTCCTTGTTCTCCGTTGACGCCTCAGCCTGCGCGTTAACCAGGGCACCTGTGGGGCTTGGTCAGTCTCAAGGCAAACGGTCCAGTCAAAATCGTACCATCTCCGAATCCCTGCCCAGCAACAAGCGGCCGCACCATAATGGGCTGCCCATACACGTCGTACTGCATTCCAGGGAACGGGTTTCCATTGGGGTTGCCGTTCGTCTCATCCTCAGCCTTGGGCGGGGCCGGCGTCGGGAACGGATAGTTGGGGTCATTCTTCGCGTAGGTGCCACGGTCCACCATTATCCGACCCTTGACCTGGTGTCGTACGACCCCATTCATTGCCTTGACCGCCGCAATACCGTTGCACTCCTGGTGATGAATGCCAAGGAGCCCGACCCACTTCTGCCCGCGCTGCTTGACCATCTCCACGACCTGCGTCTCGTTGGGGTGGAAACGCAGTGGGTATGCATTGAGCGTGTCGATACGCGCAGCGCCTTTGAAGTACGGGATGAACATGCTCGCTTGCACACGGAACCTTGTACTTCCATTGCTTGCCCCGGCGCGAGAAGTAATAGTCCGCGCGCTTGACCTTATTCGACGCTGGAACTCGCAAAGGGCTCGAGCTCGATGCGTCGACTGCGACAACACATAGCCGAATGTCGGTGGTGAGCGGGCGGGTGCGTGTGCGTGTACGGGGACATCCGACAGGGGGATTCTCTTGTCGTCGATGGTCTACATGAGCTGGTTATTACTCGATATTGCGCACGAAATGGAGAATACGTACCCTCTGACGGACCTCCCATATCCATACCCATGGCTTGTCGTCGGTCGCTGCTGCTCAGATTCATACTCGTATCCCACACTCGTCGACGGACGCGCGGCCTCCGGAGGTCGTTGATACGGATGGGCGCGAGCAGATGCTCCTGGGGATGGTTGCAGACGGTGTCGAGGTCGGGGGGTACTCTATTTGGGCTCGTCAGTTCCGGGAAGGGAAGGGGGTGAAAAAACGCGAATGAGAGCAAGGAGGATAGCGTGGAGGGTAGCAAATGAAGTAATGCGAGGGTTCTAACGCGACAAACGGACCGCGGGCAAGCGCAAAAACGCGAAGAGAAGGTAACGGCGGGCCAGGGGAGAGTGAGGTAAGAGCAGATAGTACGAAGTGTGCAGTAACCCGCCCGTGTCCAAAAAGAAGGGGGAAAAGACACAAAACTAGAGGAAAGAGAAAACACATACCTCGGCTTCGTCTTCATCCTCCTCGTCTCCCTCCCCATTGCCCATCTCCGTCTTCTCCTTCTTGCCCTCGTCTTGGTCTTCATGGTCGTCGACATCCATCGGTACAGGCACAGCGCCTTCGTACCCCGCACTCGTCACAGGCCTCGGTCTCGGTCTTGCCATCGCAACAGACGGATGCGTCGTTGTCGACAGTGGGAAGCCAAACGCAAATGCAGACGCCGCTGGCGGTGACTTCCTCTCGCGCTTGACGCTGACGCTCATTTTCTCCGTGTCCTTCTTGGCTTCTTGAATCTTCCTTCGCACCGTCCCAGTCCCACTTCCAGCCCGCTTCGCTCCTTTCTACCGATGGGAGTGGGAGAGCGAAAGAGCATATCGCAGGTACGTGTGAGGATCGGCAGTCGACTGGCTAGATATGGGAATGTCGCCGATACGAATGCAGAGTCGTCATTGGAGACCTGGTATCTCAGATGGAGGTCGAGGAGTAGCTGAAGGGAGCTGGGCGGGGCTGCGGCGGGGAAGGGTGTATACGCTGCTTGTCCAAGTCGTCTGCGGGCTAAAAGTTTCAGCCAGCTGGTCAGCCTGGTCCGAATCGTAATGGACGGAGGCAGGCACCTAATCACCCCGTCGCGAGCTACTCGTCTGTATCCTGTCTTCGTCTGATGTCGACGCAGCCTTCACTGCGCGGCTACTACAATGGCCGGTTAGGGTTAGGGCGCATGGATGGGGGCAGAAACAAGAAGGATGTCGTGTGACCCCGTCGGCGGGGTCACGCACGGGCATCTCTTCTCCGAATCATTCACCCTAGTGGAACCTTAGTGTTTTCCTCGCATGCGTATCCTTTTGTATTCCGGCCTCACTCCTGCGGCTGTTCGTCAAGCTCTGCGCGTCCTGCCTTTAGCTATCTCCAATAACACTGACTTCCTCGGCCGCGAATTCCATCCTGACGCCAGTCTTCCGCTGCCAGTGAACGTAACCACTTCAGCCCGGGCCGATATCGTCTCAGCTTCGACGGCGTGGACACCAGTACAAACTGCGGTTGCGTCTCTGCCACTTCTTGAGCACTGCAAGAATTCTGCCGTCGCTGAGTCACGCTCGCTAGCCGTGAAGCCGGAGAGGAGAGCTCGCGCTCGGGATCCACGTCATCGGCAGGTTTGTATTTTCCGTTAATTCCAGTGTCTGTCACATTTACCCTTGATAACCGGCATGCACATTCATCGATGTGCTCCTACTAGCGCTGGCTCCCTGCGCCGGTCCCAGTCGCAAATTTGACCAGAGATAGTCGCAGGCGCAGTGTACCGACTCAGTTGTATGGCGATGGGAATGCTACAGGTGAGTCATTTCTAATCGTGTTGGTAGTTCGTCGTGTGGATGCTCGTTTGCGATGCGATCTTGACGTTAGAACTGTAGCCGTAGCTCGCTTCGGTCGTGTTGAAGAGCTTCCTGGCGGGAGACACCTGGATTCCTGCTCTCTCTCTCTTCTGCGCAGCGGAACGACCCCGACGTCCTCGAGCGCACTTTCTTCTTCGGAAACAAACGCCCCGCGAGTCCAGGACTTAACTGTACTAGTATACCTACCCTCTATCCTCGATACATATCTTACTCCACTCTCTCTTGATCGCTCTTCGCCTTGTTCATACGATAATTCTCCCACTGAGCTACGATTGTTCAGTAGTATCCAATTGGCATCCTCCGTGCTCCTTCTTACGCCAACGATTCGTGCCAGCTTTGGCCTCTACCCATAGTTCCTACGGCCTTCTTTACCTGCTCAGAGTCTCATACTCGCGGACTATCTCTTGTCGCTCGTTACCTCAACTCGACTCGGAGCAGCTTCAGTACCTCCAGCGAAAAAATAGCGCCCGGGCGCCTATTTGAGCCCTGACCGAGCACCTAATTTGCTCCTCCCGCGCACAAGACGAATACAAAAGACACATTCATATTCATTTGTCATCCCACAAAGGCAGGACCGCATAAAGAGAAAACTACAGGTAATTGATTACAGTAAGAGCTCGCAGTCAGAATAGAGGGAGGGCAAAGAAAGCAGTACGTGAAGTAAGCAAGTAAAGAGATCGACGACGACGTCCTTTGACGAGGAGCTAATAACGAGGGACAAAGGAAGGGAAGGGAATGGAAGGGAATTGGACCCCGACAAGCAAGCTCGTCTCGTCAAGCTCGTCTCCGAGTCGTCGCGATGTATTGTATTGTATTGTATAATGGATGGGGCATCGATAGAGTTGACTCAGTCGAGTGTCGAGTGAGGACGCGCCGTTGTTGGGCAGAATCGTCGCCGTTGCGCAGAATAAGTAACGTAGAGTGTGAGGGTCGTTTGTTCGTCGCGGTAGGTCGGTCGTAGGGTTTTCGCATCGTCTTCCCCGTCGTCTAATCTCCTCTTTCATCTCCATCTCCATCTCCAGACGCTACACCAACGTCCTCGCACTCCCCGCACTCACCGCCAATGCAAGACGGACGAGTATAGACTGGACATCACCCGCCTCCGACGCCGGCGACCACGAATGCCGCTCCCGCTCCCGCTCCTCCGCCTCCACCTCGGGCTCGACTCGGACCATCAATGACGCCATGGTACCATTATACACCGCCGGATACGGTCTCACCATGCAACCAACGCATAATTCGGCGGTACGGGCGGAGACTGCTCGTGCGAGGTCGGATGGGAAGTCGGTGCAAAAGATGTTGTGGACGAACGCGTCTAGACGTTGGGATGGTGCTGGGGTTCGCAGTCGTAATAGTCGGGGTGCTCGTATCGTCCTCCGGCGTACCCATCTCACAGGTCATACACATATGCTTGACGAAGTGCAATAGCTGTGAATGGCGCCCGCCGCCCGGTATATTGCCCATCCCTCGACATCGTAGACGCACCCCAGCGTCACTCTCATCGTAGACACGAACGTCGACGCAAACGACGCAGGCCGCTTGATGTCCGTAAACTCGGACGTGCAGAGTGACGCCGACGCCGAGACCTCGGCAAACGAGCCGGTGGTGCTGTATAGCGGCAAGGGGAAGGGCAGAGTGTCGAATGGGAGGGAGTTTGGAGGGAGTGAGACTGGCGACGAACGACGGCCGGGGTTTGGGCTTGGTAGAAGGAGCAAGTCCGGACCTCGCGTTGCGAAGAAGTCGCTCGTTGGGCCCGGATACCACAACGAGTGAGGCCGCGCCAGAGGAGGGCGACCAAAACGCAGAAGGCGTTGCCGTAGCGAATCCGAAGAACGCGAAAAGATGAATGTGGATGCCGGTGTGACCCAACGCATGAACGACGATATAACGGGCGGTGGTGAGGCCGTGGGTGGATGAGCTGCCGAATGGGGAGAGACATCGGGCGAAGGATGTGCGGCATCGAAAGAATTCGCGGAGGGAGAGGACCTAGCAGTGGGCCGATTTGCTCGTACAGGTTATAGCGATGGCCTTGCACGACATATTCTGAGCTATGTGAGTGGCTGTTAACTCTAGACATGATGTCGGACTCACGGGAAGATAACCCAGATGAGGGTGTCGATGAGAACGCTTCTGTAGGACGGTCAGTCATGCGTGCTCGCGAATTTGGAGCACATACGTTCTTCCTCACTCCCTCAGGCTCCCCTCGTTGCTAGCGCTTGCCACCGACTCGGAGGTACTCGGGTTAGGGGTTAGGGATGCTCCGCCCTTGTGCTGGGGGCATGATGGCTTTGCTGGTCCGTGCGCTGGGCGCCTACGTCGGCGTCTATTGTCGGGGCCCGAGGCAGGGCGATGAATGTGGGTGGTAGCGAGGTATGGATTAGGGAAGGAATTCAACGGCGTGTCTGAGACGAGGGACATCAGCCGGTGGAAAGCGAGAGAGGGTGCAACGCACCAGTATCACCCCGTCGTCCGAGCTCCATTCCGTCACTTGCCTCCGTCCAGAATGCAGTATGCGTGCCCAGGTCGTTCGGCAGCGTGAGGTCTCGCGCGGGAGGTCGGAAAGCGGGGATTCATTAGAGATGGGCGTCGGATGGGCACTGGTGTTGCGACCAACCGACTACTGGCATGAGTGGTGGAACGCACTGAGACTGCTGTCCAGCTCCGGTACACGCGAACCCTCATATGCATCCTTCGATGGAGTGGCGCCGTTTGTGTCGTTAAATGCGAATGCGTGGTTATTGCGTATCCTTGCGAGTGCGGAGGGCCGGTCGGCGTTGAGACGAAGGGTGGATGTGGAGTGGGCTGAGTGGCCGGAAGGAAAGCGGACGAGATTACTAGTAGTTAGTGAGCAATTTGGGCTTAATGGAGAGCATCGTGAATGCACCAAGCACTAGCTGGTGCTCTTCTCGATGAGCCCATTGGCTGCTGTGCCTTGCCAAGGGAGAGCCAGAGACACTCGACGCGAAGGGGCGGGAAGATTAGGCTTGTGGGTTGCCAAGGACACGATGTATGCGCGTGGTTGGAGCGCATGGATGAGTCGTTCCTGACCGACTTGGCGGCGACAATCGAGGTATGTTTCTCCACACTCATATATTTTGCCCAATCCGGTGTGATAGGCGCTTTATTGCCGGTGCTTGAGCCACCATAGCACGCGTTAGGTAACGAGACAATGGCCATCGCGCGATGGATCCAAGCACGGATATCTCGTCGTTATAGACCTTTTAGTCCAAGCTTAAGCAGCGTCAAACGCACTTCAAAGATCTTTATTCGCCGGTGAGAATTCGATGGTGATGGTCAGAAGCAAGAGATAGAGGTGCTAGCCAAACAAGCGCACACATCGGCAATCGGGATGCCCCGGCCCGGTCTAACCATCTTGCTTCTTCCCGTCATCATGCCTCTTGTCTAGGGCTCTAAACCGTACCCGTAAATATACGGTTGTACGGGGCCGTAAATACGGTACGGGTGCCGTACCGTACTGGCAATGTGGCGCAACTCGACAATACGGGTTACGGGCGCAGACGGTACGGGTTCAACCCGTATTACGGGCCTCCGACGTAATATGCTCGGGTTTGACGTATCCCGGGTGTGCAAGGTGTCAGAGAGGCCAACGAAGGTACGCCAGGTTCCTATCCAATAGTTTAGAGTTATTCTGATCGCCGAACCAGGCCATTAACCCACCTGATTAACCGTAAAACACCCGTATACGGTACGGTTCTTGGCGTACGGGTCCCGTACCGTCGCCGAGTCTCGAACGCGGATGTACTGTACGGGTGGGCACGTCCCGTCGCGGAATACGGCCGTATTTCCGACGGCCGTAACCGTATACGGGACGGTTTAGAGCCCTACTCTTGTCGAACCCTTCAGCGCTGTTAGCGCATCTCTTCGCAAAGCCTCGAGTATCCCAGACGTCCTCCCAGACACATTCACTCCATCCTGTCGAAGCTCCCGTCACCGAAGACTCGACATTGGCGCTGGATCGTCGCCTACGGGCAGTCGGACGGGGACCTCAACAACGCGGGAGAGCGAGGAAGGCGAAAATGAGCAGGATGATGACCGTCGACGCCATCGGGTGAGTTCCTCCCATCCCCACCCTACTGTCTCTCGATTCAGCCGCTGACGTAGCCTTCTTACAGGCACCGTTCCCAGAAGCCGACGGCGACATCCAATTTCCTTTTCCGAAGCCACCAAGACTGCGATGATAGTCTCTTTACTTCGCGTCCGTCTCCCTTTACTTCGCCGCTCATCTTCATTGACCCGTTGTAGGCTTGAGCTCGACGCTATTCACAAGCCCACGTATACCAGCCCACAAATAGTCGCAGCCGCAACCGCCAGACGAGCGACGCGATGATCGGCACCAGGTTCTTCTCTGTCGCCAGCACGCGGGCCTAGCCAAGGAATCTCGGGCACAGGTGTCGAGGTGCGTCTAGCTCTCCTCATTTCCTCCCGCCGCTGACCGTGATTGTGGTCTACTTAGCGCTGTTCTCTCGACCATCTGCAGTGTCTTGGACGTACTAGCGCGCTGCGGCGGCGCACTACTAGCTGGATATACCGCTGGCTACGTCCTTCAAGCGACCATACTCCCTCACCGCTCGAGGTTCCCTCTACAGCCCCGTTTGCATTGGCCTCGGTCGCAGCTGTAGGATCTCCTCGTCAGCGAAGGATCGACATTGGCGCTGGGTCGTCGGCTGCGAGCAGTCGGAAGGGGACTCGACAATGGGGCTGACTGGAACGAAGCCGAGAATGAGCTGCATCACGACGGTCGACGCTACCCTGTGAGTTCCTCCCTTCGATTTAATTCCTATGCCTGCCATCTTCTCCCCCCGCTTTCGAGTTAGCCGCTGACGTAGTCTTTTACAGCCTCAGAAGCCGACTGCGCCATCGAATTTCCTTGTCCATCACATACAGCGACAGCACTCTCTTTACTTCCGGTCCGTCTCCCCCCTACTTCGCCGCTCTTCTTCTTCATTGACGCTTGCAGGCTTGAGCTCGACGCCATCACAAGGCCCCGTATACTATCCCACACGAATGGTCGCTATGCGATGGTCGGGAACATCGTCGAGGTCAATTGCCGTGGTGACGGTGCGTGCCCTCGACTTTCTCATTGGGCTCGCATCTCATAGTAATACAGCCTCGTTCATCCGCTACCCGCCTCAAGATGGACCGTTTCCTCGCTCACGTATTGTACCGCCGCTGCGGCCACATCACCTCCATCAACCTCACTTCCTGGACCGTTTCTCGCGTCTGCATCGACGCAAGACCTTCCCGCATCCAAAAATTGTGGCATGGGTGTCCTTCGCCTTCGCGCCTTCGCGCTATACCCTTGCGGGCAGGGAAGTGGGCCAAACTCGTAGCAAGCGAGCTCGCGAAGGGAATCGAGACAGGAGGAGGGGAGCTGGGAAAGCACGGGAAGCGTTCTCCGACCGATGATCCACTCGAGTCGTGACTCCCTCTCCCCATACTTTTCGACAATACATCCCCATCCACATCTCCCATTCGCATCCCTCATTATCCAGCCGGTTCCGTACCCAAGCTCTGTCGTTCGTCGTCGTCGTCGTTACTGGCACGATTCTCGGCAATGCCTTCGTGCTGCTTTTTGCGCATTCTTCCTCCTCAGCAGCCCATTCCGCTACCTGAACTTTTCAGCCTTCGTTCCGCGTTCCATGCATTGCTCTCCGCTTCCTTCACCTCAGCACTCAATCGTTCTGATCCTTCGGGTATGGCCCTGCTCCCTAGCCTTCCTTCTGGGCAAATGCTCTCTGCACGAAGTCCCTTCAGCACCCATATTCAGCTCTGGATCGGGTCTATAACACCGCGAGCCGCACCTTCCGCACTTTATGCAGCTGCGCGCTCATTCCACCTTGTAATATCATGCTCCGTTCTGACTCCTTCCGCATACCCATGCCCCTCGACCCAGGATACGCTTGCTTCGCGCTGACCTCGGCCCATGCCTCATCCGCACTGGAAAATTTTGCGGATCGTCCAATCATTGTTACTAGTATTCCGACCACCTTCTCTTTCATCGTCATATGCAAGTTTTGTGGCACAACAAATCTATTCCTCGGCTTCATTGCTTTCCGCTTCATCTCACGTTGAACGTAGAGCTATTGTTTCGAAAGCGGCGTCCCGGCCGCACGGCCTGCATCACACGTTCCTTCCACTTTAAGCCGATTACGTCCACGTTCCGTGCCTCGAGGACACCGTCACGCCACACTCTTGACGACTGCGTCTTTCTTCCAGCAGGGCCTCCGCTCCTCGATTTCCGAGTCGTTCCGCATTCGATTCCTACAACACAACGAGTCCGCACTTCCATGTCACGAGCATTCAATCCACGCTACCTTGAGGCGTCGCGTTCCCTCTGCACATACGCCGACCCGCATATTCGACTGCTTGATCAATTGAGCCTCGGTTTCTTCTCGCGCCAGTGCTCAGCCTTGCGCGGACCTTCCAGATGTATCTTCAAGTTCCCTTCCAGATACAAGTTCTGCCCCTCTTGGATCGCCCCTTCCTGCGTCCTCGTCTCGCTTACAACGGCTCCGAACGAGTTCCCCGCCACATCTGCGACCGACTATGGCTGCCTTTCAGACGCACGGTTCACCATATCTGCATCGCTCAGCTTCTGATTCTGGAATCTGGATAGCGACACTAACAGCTACTCTTTCAATCCAAAGGATGTGTCTTCACGCTATCTCTTCAGTTCTGCCCGCCTTACCTGCCCTATTTCGACGCGTCTACATTGGTGTTCAAGCTCCCCGACTTCCGTGCTCTTTCCCTCGTTCAACTGCAAAATTCCCATCCTCGCGGACGCTACCGAGCATCCTGACCTCTCTCGGCGCTTTGGCGAATGCACTCTCCGAGTCTTTCGTCCGTCATTCCAAGACTAATCAAGCGTACATTGCTCTCGAGCATGTGTCTATGGACGCACTGTCCATCTTCGCCGATGCCACAAATCTCTCAAACGCTCAGGCTATCCCGGGCCATCGCGTGTCGCTTCCGGTTTCAATTCTGAACCATTCTAACCCCCTCTCGGGTGTTACGACAACGAGCCTGAGATTCATGGCGACGGTCCCTCAACTCTGGCCTCCATCTTCATAGAAGTGGTGCTTCGGATGGCTCAACTGCTGTTCATTCCTCGCCGCTTCCCATTCGAGGCAGACCATCGAAGCTCCCTCTGTTCTCGGGTGTTATGACTGGATTCAGAGCAACAGTGTGCCGAGTTCGGCCCTTGTATCCGCTCGTCCCTCCCAGTACACAAGGTTAATATTCCCTGCACCTCAAACGACCGGTAGCAAGTAACCGACTCCCGCTCGAGGCTGAGAATTGGACTTGTTCAGAAGTTTCTTTGTGTGGGCTTCGAGTCGAGCCCCGCTCTCCCGTCCGTCGCTCTAGTCTCATCTTTCTTATTCTTGGTTGGAACGATCACCATCGCGCGGATATCGCAGTGTTTGCATCGTTTTCAACTTCTCTTATGGCGGCAAGCGTCGCTTGCCTTCCCAGCGGCTCACATTCTTTGGCCTGGGACACATTTATCCATCTTTTAACCTCTCAACTCTTTCATACTCGCTCGTCGAGCTACCGCATGCGTCCGCTTCATGTTAGCGAAAATGGACTTCAGCCTCGTTCCAGCTTCGCCTCAACTTGAAGTGAAACACAACAAAATTCTTCCACCTCGATGGGCAATGCTTTGCTTCCCAACCTCTCTGATTGTTTGGCCTCAGGCACTTCTGGCACCGGAACTCTTTCATACTCTCTCACTCACATCATCTCTCACTGTCTCATCAAGCTACAGCCCATGCGCGCGGTTCAGTTAGCCGAAATGGGATTCAGCCTCGTTGCTGCTCGATCGGCGCATGCCCAATGCTCAATGGTTGACTGGTTCATCGAGTTCAATCTCACTTGTGCTCACGTTCTCTGGATTCTCGACTCCCTCAATTCTGAACATGGATTATATGGACCATCCACCCTACCACTTCTGCCATTCCGTCTCAACAGTTCTACTAACAGTTCTCCCTGCGACTTCAAGTTCTTCGGAAGTTCTCCCTGCGATTCCGATATCTCACTCACTCCGGTCCGAGACTGCGACGTTTCAGCGGTATGCTTGTTCAAGCCGCCGTTCAGCCTGCGCTGCGGTATTCCGCATGACCAAGACACTCTTCCTTGTCATCTGCTTCCATCTAGCGAGTCATCCAGCCTGGATTTTCTCCCGTTCATTCAACTTGAAGCTAGCCAGGGGGTTATTTCTGTGTTATACCTTCCGTGCTGTTGATGTAAACCCTTCTGCTCAGCCTCGCTTGCGCCTATCGGGGTATTCCATTCGCCACAGAGTTTCTGTCTGACTGACGAAGTCGTTCGCACTCGCACTGCCGCATCTCTCCACTCCGCACAAGACATAGTACTGGTTCACGCATTCACCAGTACCTCATACATGGAGCCCAGATCAAGCACTAGAATGTCAGCAGAAGACAAGCTCGACTTCTTGAAGGCAATATCATCGCGGATCAGGAGCGCAAGTAGTACCTCCGCTGCGATATTCTGGCCGGTGATAGAGCACACGAGGTAAGGAGATGAGTTTGTACCCGGGCGGGCATCTCACAACATCCTCTTCGCCGGGCAATGTACCAGTCTCTGCGAAAAACATGATGTCATACGGTTCGAGCAGCGCGCGGAACTCATCGCTCCAAAGTTTGAGGTGAAAATGATGGTGTATATTCCAGTACATAATGCTAATCACCCCAGAGCTTCGTTGAGTTGGTGTCCCGCTGGTAGTGCGCAGCGGCGAGGGCGATCTTGAAGGTGATGGACTTGAGCGGCGCTTGCGGGGATGACGAGCATTCATCCGGCGTTTGATAGGCCTACCGCGTGTTGTCGGTGCGTTGCTTGACACCGCACGACCGGCTTTTGAAGCTCGGGAAGCTCGGGAAGGGTTACGGCGGGGCGGCGTCCCGCCATCAGATGGCCGGGAAACGTCGGACCGGTAGCCGCCGACTGCCAGCGTGGCAGTCGCTGCGTACCCTGCGTCGCTCCGTTGGCTCGGGGAGAGGACCCGGACGGCCGTTGTTCAGCACCAGGAGGGGGTGGGAAGACGGGCTTGTGTTGTCAAGCCGCGGGAGGGTGTAGTCGTGCTGGGGAGAGACCGAGGCAGCGTCGGCCTTGCACGCGAGGGGTAGGCATGCTCCGTTGGGAGGACATGCAGGCAGCAGGTAGACGTCGTGATTGACGAGCACTGGGGTTGGAGTAGGCCATGGTGGGAGATGTTGGTCAAAGCCATTCGTCCCGTCTTGAAGCGGCTGCACCGTAGTTGGCAGACAGCGGTCCTCGGGTGTTAACACGTGTCGCACTTGCCATAGAAAGCCTCGCAGGCTGGCGTAGGAGGGAGGTGGATGCAGCCGTACCGGTCTATCATCTCACTCAGTCCTCTCCAGTCACGCATGGCATGGAAACTGCTCGTAGAGCCAGGCCACGGAGGCTGGTCCTGGACTGAGCGTCTCCGGGCTGTAAGGGCTTCTGTGGCGTCTGTGCGCGCACAATCGTTTGGTCGGCGAATATTGACATGATGGTCAAGGTTACGACGGTCTGGATAAGGGCAGAATCAGCGACAGGGAAGATTCAATGAGTAAAGCACACATTGGATGCCCAGATACATTCTGGTAGGAGAGGACGCAGGCTCCTCGCCGGCATTCACGTTGGTACAAGCTGCCGAAGATGGTAAGTGCTGGCATTGGGTTAGGAAAGAGCAGCGCACCTACTACAACATGTCAGCCTGGCCAGTCGTCATCCGGCGATGTCGATGTCGCATCGGTGATTTGGTGAGTTGTGAGCTGGCGCGTCCCATGAGCCCGGAAGGTGGCATTCTGGTCAGGATTAAGAGGGTTACACCGTGACACTTCTCCTCTTGACCTTCCCCAACAGCTCAACCGGACGCTCAAGGACTCTGACGAGCCGTCTCCTGGTGCTCTCTCCCCACGAGCCGACGCCGACAAATTCTTTTCATCACCGCATAATCGACCATGACCAGCCATGTTGTCGACCCGAGACCGTTTGCAGATATGAGTATGTGATTTGGTCCAATACTTCCGCCACGTTGATCCATTGCCCTTAGCTGCCTACTTCAGTGACCGCGTGCCTGCCATTATCAGAGAGGACTACAGTGGGTCCCCTTCAATGGCGTCTGTTCGTGTCATTTTCTGACCCCCGCTCGTAGTAGATGCTGGGGGACAGGTGGCTCCCAACCCGGCCGATGCTCATTTTCTGTTCACGGAATCCAAACACGACGAAGATTTCATCCGTCGGTCAGTAGCATGGCTCTCTGCCTTACCCAGTAGCTGACTATGACACAGAGTTTACATAGGGGACATCCGAGCGAGTTCTTCTCCTCTGGAGCGTATATACCTCCATACTCATATTTTCCCAAGATAACACACCAAAACTGGATCGAGGACTATTTGGAAGAGCCGGGCCATCCTCCGTCCCGTTCCAGTTACACGCTGGCCAGTGAGTCGAATCTCTTCCCGCTTTCGCAAACCCCTGATCTTGCAACCAGTCAATGATCTTGGGGAAATTGTACTGGCGTCGAGCATCTTCCTCTTTCCACAGTCCCTCCTGACTCCATGGGCCCCGATACGGCGGGACGACGTGCCTTCTCCTTCGTTGTTCGCTCCCCAGCTCAGTGTGCGGGTATCTCGCTCTTGGAACTCGGCAACTGTGCCAGCGACTTCTCGCCAGCCGCAGTCCGTGTCGACGAGTGCGCCGACATCTACGTCACAGGGCCTCTGGTTCGGACGTTCCCCGAAGTTCGTAGCAGGGACCTTACGGCAGCAGCGGTTCAAGTTTGCTCCGCGCCCATATCATTCACAGCTCAGCAGTTCAGAATCACCAACCCACATGGACGTTGAGTCGGCGGGCATCGACGTTGGAGGATCCATCTCTACGGGTCCCAGCAGGCTGCCAGCGACTTCTCGCCAGCCGCAGTCCGTGTCGACGAGTGCGCCCACATCTACATCGCAGGGCCTCTGGTTCGGACGTTCCCCGGAGTTCATAGCAGAGACCTTACGGCAGCAGCGGTTTGCTCTGCGCCCATATCATTCACAGCTCAGCAGTTCAGAATCACCAACCCACATGGACGTTGAGTCAGCGGGCATCAACGTTGGAGGATCCATCTCTACGGGTACCAGTGGGCTGCCAGCGAAAAGGCGGCTTCACAACCTCGATCCAGAACCAGTCACGGAAAGTTTGCCGCTGAAACGCCACAGACAGAAATCTGGTGGTAGCAGCCACAACCGACACTCCCGCTTGAAGGGCCAAATCCCTTGGACCTCGTCGTCTGCCAAAATAAGCTTCACCGGCCGCGAATTCGTGGAAGAATAGTGTTGGCGACAGGAGTTGGTCTCTCTCAACTTCTTGGGATTTGGTCGGGTTGGATCATTCATATTCGGGTTACATTTTTCTTTCAAAATACACCAGTTCAATTTTAATACATACTGCCGGACTCCGACGGCCCCGGGGAGATTCCCCCTGAATTAGCTCAACTACCAGGACACATTTGAACCTGGTCGATCCAGCTGCTTCGCTCGCCGCCCTCCCGCGTTCAACAGCTCGCTTTCGACCTCAAGAGTCAACCTGGCCAAGCCTTTCAACTACATCGTCCCCAGGTCGAGATGACGCATTGCGCTCACTACGGCGTAATGGTGCAGCCTGAGTGGGCGGCTGCTCCTGACCCGGAGGCTTCGGAACCTTTTTCTTCTTCTTCTTCGCGTCCGCTGCTGCCGCCGCCAACACATCGTCCTCCTCTTGTTCCGTTTCACCGTGGCCTCGTCCTCAGCGGCCTGTCGAACACGCTCAGCCTCTACAGCCTTTTCGGGGGCCACAGCTGCTTCTTCTTCAGCGAGTTTCAGGGCAGCCACTTCGGCCTCTGCTTTTGCTCGGGCTGAGTCGTCAGCTGCTCTCACTTTTAACCCTAACCTAGAACATCGCGAGTAGTTTGATGAGCGTGTTCTTGAAGCAGGTCATTAGCATGAATCAATCTGATGAATGCCACCCACGAACCGTATGATGCGGTGAAAAAATTAGACCAACGTAGCCCTGATTTCTTGCGGGCGCATGTCGTCAATATCTTCAGCGGAGAATTCTAATGCAGGATGGGCTGCTGAGGATCCCGTTGGTTTCGCACGCGCCAAGTCTATCAGGGGTCAGAGTCCAATCGCCACCGTATGCAAGAGAATTCACATACTGTTGATCATGAGGCCCTCCGACGCCGACTCAAACATCTCGCTGAGGAAACGCTTGTATTCGGGTTCATGGTTCGCTTGAAAGCCGGGGTGCTTCAGCCCAGCACGCTCGCGTGAGTTGTGGTCAGAAATTCGCATTAAGACGTACACTTCAAAAGCCATCTGGTGGTTGTTCACTTATCCAATCTGCAAAGTTGCGACGAGTGGCGGAAACAGCTCCGTTTCTTGAAGCTTGGACAGCGATTCTTACTGAACAACACAAAATGTGCCACTCCGTAGAGAGCAAGCGCTCAGTGCCGGTGAGTGTTCTATAGGTCAGGGCAGCAGGCAAGAGGAAGGCAGCACTGGACAAAATATATTTATAATGCTCTAAATCCACGTTCTAATTGTTTTCCGATGTCACTGTCCCACGTGATCTTTTCGCGAGCCAACAATAGGCCTATGAAGACCATGTGGTAGTTTCGGAGGCTGCGAGCTTCAATTGACCATTTGACGGCCCAGTCGAGCCTTTCTTTGGGATCCATTTGACGGACCGCGACAGGTAGAATGGCCTGGACATCCTTACCACCATATACGAGAGCAGAGAACACGGATTCGATAAGCTGCGCCCCATAGCGGCAATTCACGCCGGGCTGCTTGTAATAGTGTTTTTCTTTCCCGTGGGGCATCCCCTGTAAACAGCAGGGAGTGAGTAACAAAAGCCGGATGTGCATTTCACGCACCTGTGGCATTCGGCATTCTCTGCATGCCTTATCGTTCGGAACAGCTGAAAAGAACTTGTCGAGCATCTCTCGGAGCGCCTCCTTTTGAAGATGCCTGCACTGCAATGTTCTGTGAGCAGTATCGTCACGCAGATCTGTTGGCAGTGCGAAACAGAAAGCGCAGCCGCTTGCCAGATAATCCACGCCCTTGTTGATGGCTTTGTAGCAGGAAAGGGCCCAGTCGTTGTCGTCGCCGTGGTTCTGGGCGTCGACATGACCAAGGAGTCCGAGCCTGGAGTTCGAAGATGCTCCGCCAGGTCGGGCAGATGTTTCAAGGCTTGGAGGGACCGATAGCGACTTGAGAGCACTGAGGGTGTCGTTGGAGGTAGTAGTGCTCTGCTCAGACAGGGTGGGCCACGACGAGTGGGCTGATCCGAGGCTCCTGAGCTGCGGCAGCCCGCCCGAGGTGCCCGGACTGGAGGCATCTGTGGCTCTGCTCGCAAAATGCTCGCTGCCGGTTTGTTCGACAGGCCGATCCCGGAAGATTGAATCGGACATGGGCTGCCGGGAGAGTTCAATAGGCCGACTCTGCGTAATGCGCGAATCATCTGCATGTGGCACGGTGGAAGGAGCGCCAGCAGTTTTTGTTTTCCTTTGTTTTCCTCTGCGTCAGCACGCAGTTGACATTGGCACCAGGATCCGTACCGTGTCCTATTGCGGGGGTCCCAATCAGGCTGCTCTTGCTCGGGCGCAGTTTCTGGAGCATTTTGCGGTTGTCTAATCAACCGTCCGGCCGGTCCGCTACAGATGGATTAGCCAACGAAGACGGATACAAAATAACTCGCCGGTAAGCTTCAAACCAATCGAATGTGTCCACCTCGACATTCGCCGTCTGCGGAAGCAGAACATCAAGAGGTATCGCGAGAGAGGTACTGCCACAAAGGTCAATACGGAAAAAGTGGTGGTGATCACTATACCGAGCCGCAGATGTCGACATTTCTCCTGATGACGAACGGAACGGTGTTGGAATGGGTGTCGACGGTGGCTGAAGGTTGCGATCCTGCAGCATTGCATAACAACTGTCACATTCGCGTGAGCCTGGGACGCTGGTGCAGGTACTGCCGAATCCGTCCAGGAATTGTGTATACATCAGCTTACGACAGCTGGAGCCGTCCAGCGCCCATGTGGCGAGAAGTTCTTCACCAAAGGGACGCTCAGGATTTGGACGCACAGGTCGCACTTTTTCGTCAACGAAATAGACGCTGTATCCCGGCTTCTGGTTCCTTCCTGCACGATTGTCCTCCTGGAAGGCGTCGATGACACTATGGCTCAGACCATGGTGCACAACATCCGTGACAGGCTCGTCAACGCCGCAGGAAAGCACAGAAGTGCAGCATATGAACTTCACAGTCCCAAGCTTCCAGGCTGAGTAGATGCGCTCGCGGGCTTCCATGTCCAGGTCGGCCGTGTAGGCTTCAACGCCCAATAACTTTGCTACTCGATTAGCGTCCGTTTTAGTTTTGAAGAAAACCATCATGCGCTCTTGCGGGGCGTATTCGGCAGTCCGTCCCTTGACATACCGGACGACCTTGTCATCTAGTTGATCTCGGGGGCACAAGCTAACGGTGTATTGGATGTTAGGACGATCGGTCTTGTCGCGGATGATGTAGAAGTTGGAGATGTGGGTGATCCTTTGCAGAGCGGGAACGAGGTGATCGGGGAGGGTGCCAGTGAGGAAAACGATCTGAATGTATGCGGCGAGGAAGATGAAGAATTGTTCCATGACCTTTCTGAAGCTCGCGGAAGTAACGAGGAGATGTGCCTCGTCGAGAATAATGCGCGCAAGGCTCTTCTCTCCGGCCAGTCGTGCGACCAGCCGCTGGAACTCGTCAAGGACCGAATGCTCGATTGAGGCCATTATAATCTGGACATGGTCGTATGTCGCGAGCTCACTGTCCGGTGTCCATTGCGCGATTTTGATTCCGAGCGCCCGGGCACGGTGATAGAAGTCCCGCTGCAGCCCCGAGAGAGGCAGGACGACAACGGTCTTCTTGAGTTTGTCGTACATCTTCACTTGGAAGAAGATCAACGTCGTCTTGCCCGAGTCGGGTCCAAGTACCGCGAGAAGATGTTGGCCGCCCTCAAACATCTTGGCAGCTAGTTCACCCTGCTTGGGTGTTCTCCAGGACGCAGTCTGGTCTCCGAGAAAGTCACGGAAGTCGCGTAGAAACGCCGCATGGACGAGAGTATACGTCTGCGGAGCAGGGCGATTTTGTGACGGCTGCGGCCGCATGTCCTGGCCGAACTGTCGAATGATAGACGCAACGACAGGTGTCATCGTCTTTGCGAAGTCCGACTTATCCTGAGTTAGTCGCTCATCCATCCGCTTGTCGATGACGGCGATGAGCTGCTGACCCAGATCGGAATAAACGTCAACTGGAAACCCTGCACCGTCATGTTCAAGTATGCGGTCAGGAAATCGAGCCGCCCGATCAGGAAGCAGAACATGTGGAAGGTTGGCAACGGGAGTCAGCGTGAGGGTTGGTTGGTCCTCAGTGATGCCGGTTAAAACCGTCCATTTGAAGGACGTCTCGATGAGCTTGCGAACGACGGTGGGTTTTGCGTGAGCGATCGTTGCTTCATCGACGGCGTAGAAGCGCTCAGAGGTGTCCGTGCTGTGGTTGGAGAGGAGATCAAAGCCCAGCTCCTCACTGTTCCAGAGGGTCATATCGAAATGCCGGCACCAGGCGATGGCGACGTGACGCCAGTCCAGAATTTGGAGGCGTTGGCCGAAGTACTTTTCGGTGGAATCACCCAGCGCTTGGCTGATCTCTTCCCCCGTGACGTTGCGGCGCGTTCCCGGCCAGAGATATGTGTGGTATCTATGGGCTTCCTCCAGACCTAAGCCAGCAAGCAAAAAAAATCAGCGAATAGCGCAGGGAGCTGAATACGGGATCTGTACTCGCCTCTGAAGTGACGGATCAACTCCGTCTCAAACGCTCGGAAGAAGACAAGTAAACGGAGAAGCGCTTGCTGGGTTCGATGCGATGCGACGCCCACTGTGAGGCCTCGTTTGCGATATTGCTGGGAGGTCTTTGATTGAACCCCAACGATCGCGAGGAAATGATACACAAAGAGCACATTCCGCATTGAGGTCCCGGAGACGTTGCGGAGGAGGTCCCGGGCCATCTCCGTTGCACGAACTGAGCACCCGACGTCAACAATCTTGCAGAGCAAGACAAGCATCCGAAGTTTCGTTAGAGTGTTCAAAAGCTCGGTGCATGGCCCGTGCTTCCACAAGATAACCTTGGCACCATCAGGGCAAGAACGGTCGGCCGGGACAACCGTGGCGAACCGATCCGCAAGCTCAAGGGGGTGCCAAGATGCCTACCAGTGACATGGGGTAGGGGGGGGGGGGGGTCCCCCTCCAGGCCGAAAAAAAACTTTTGAGAGGTATTACAACCAGGTCTCATAACTGTCTCAAACACCCCCAAAACCACTCAAAACCACTTTAGAACTTTTGCTCATGTATTTTTACGCTCAGCAGTGACATTATGTCAGTCACACTTCTGTCACACTCATGTAGATGCTGTTTGAAAATGAAGCACTTGGTAGGTAAATGGAAGGCCAGGAGCTCTATAATCCATCTCTATATGAATTCTACACTGTAATAGGACTGCAAACAAACTTATTTATTTATTTTATGCTGCCACTGGCTGGGTTCGAATGTGCACGTGACCTTATCTTATCTTATCGTGGGAAATCACTACCCGATATAGTAAGCAGGGGGGGGGGGGGGTCCCCAAGGGCCGGAAAAAAACTTTCCGACCCTATATCCGATTTTCGAAAGTTGGCACCCCCTTGCGCAAGCTCGGGGTCCTGGAGTATGAACTTGGGGTATAACTTGCCCTTGTCTTCGAGTTCATTCTGGGGATTATCAATGAAACAGTACCCTGCCTCGTTGTTGCGAGGGTCATCCTGGATTTGCGCAATATCGAATGGGGTCTTGTACCAATCCGGTATTTCCCTCCCAGGGAAGAGGTCCTCCTTCTCTATCCTTTCCACCTCGTGGTGCAGCCCACGATGCATGGCACCAACTTGGTGGAGGTGTAGAGGTGTCCCGTTGTAGAGCAGCTCCCGACCATCAGGGCTGTTGATTTGCGAGGACGACTCATTGTACTCGCCGCCTCGGATTGCTTTGAAGCGACGGGAGTTGTGATACAGCGCGGTCATGACCGTATCATCGCCGTCGATGAGGAGATGTCGGTATCGAAGGTAAGCCCTGTGATTATTTCAGTCGGCAATGAATCGAACACGCAGGCACTCCGAGTCGTACGTCTTGGTTGAGAGCTGTTCTGCAACCATGTCCATCTCGATCTGGTACAGAACGACCTCTCGAACGGCATACTTGAGTTTGGCAATGACGGGACTGATATGGTTGGCGCGAACCCAGTTTGCTTGGCCCATAGCACGTGCGACAAGATACGACATGACCGGAAGCGTCAGATTTGAGATGCCCCCGTGCTCGAGCTTCTGTGTAAAGATCAAGAATAACGTCGTGTGTAGGCTGCAGCGCAAGCGCTGCGGGTCACTGGTGGCACGCGAGACGAGTTCATTTAGCTCAAGCAGGTTGTCGCGCTGCTCATCGGTGATCTGATACCACGGTTTCAGCGCCGGAATGGCAACGTCCGGCACAAAGGGGTGCAATGCTTCCCACATCAAAGCGGTAACGACGCGGAGGGTCTCCTTGACATATTCAGTCCGGCTGTGGGGCTCCAGGGGGCGAAATTCATGGTCGGTGTCGGTGCTGAAATGAGTAGTGGTCAGCATCCGAGTCCGTGGCGCAAACATATACAAAGAACTCACTCGCTGACCTGGGCGATGCTCCGCATGAGCCCGTGCGAGTCGTGCTTGCGGATATATAGTTGATTGCACTCCATATAATCAGTTAGTAGTTTCTTGATCGCCTCCGTGTGGGGATACTCCTTGGGTATCTGGCTGAGGACATTCAGATCGTACGGCGTCCTCGGGTACACATGCTCCTGCCAGCCCGAGTTGAAAAAGAACTGGTCGAGGTTCTGCTTGTCTTCGGCGGGGACGACAGGGAGTTGGGAGTAGTCGACAGGAGGAGGAAGCGTGCGGGTGAACACGGCAAACAAATCCTCGGAAGAACGCGCAGGGAGAAGAGTAGGGTCAACGGCGAAGACGGCCTGCGTGAACCCGAAGCTTTGCCCATAGGAGATGTAGTAAGAGTCCTCCTCGTTCTGCTTGCGCGGGCAGTGCTCGTGCTGGTGGGTTCGAAGGCTGCCGTGGTTTTTAAAGCCGTGATGGCACCGGGAGCAGAATAACAACGCCATGAGACGAATAGCAAAGCCGAAGAACGGCGCGAGGCGACCAGTTGGATGCACGAGTTGTCGTATGTCCTTCACTGGAAAGTGCGCCGAAATTTGCGAGCCCAAATCCTGAGGCGGTGTTGCGACTCGGCCGTGGCTCAGGACGTGCTCGTAGGCCTGCCGTCCCGCTGCAGATACACCCTTTCCACAGTCAAGGCAAACGATGGCGCCTATCTTCGTGTTGACGGCCAGCGAACACCCTTGAATATCGACCTCGGGATGCGAGGTAAAGGTGTGAGGCTCGGGCAGCCGGCTATACTTGGATGGATCCAGCTGCGGAAACTCCTCAACTGAGCGACCACCGCTGCCAGGAAGGTCGACTTGGCTTCCACTGCGCGCGGCTGAAGGCGTTAAGGGCCCCCGTATTCTTACGCCATCTACCCGAAGGAACGCGGAGGGAGTGGGCAGCTCCTCGCGTTGGCCAACCAGCCCAGGGGTTGCTTCTCCGCACAGTAGGGCGTGTTCCCGCACCCGCCCCGGGTCTCGATGCTGCAGGTTTCCGCACCGACAGTGGAATTTCCCATTCTCGCGCTGTAGCAGCTCGGTGGTGCCGTCCGCGTATTTGACCTGCGCTTCTTCCTGGTGCGTGATGCGATGGTGGTACTTCAGGGTCTCCGGAAACACCAAGGAGCAAATGTTGCATTGGGGCATGGTGTCGTGGATGATAATGGGTAGCGGATGAGCCACGAGGGTGATCTGATGATGGTGCATGCTCCTCTTCCTGAATGACCATTACCACGAAACTTGCAGAGGCGACATCCTACCGCTTACGCCTCACCGCTGATACATTGGCACGGCTCCGAGCGTCTACGACTGGGGGCCAACACCGACCGGAATCGTCCCAATGGTCCTGCTTACAATGCTGTTGTTTGGCTGGATGAATCGCAGCACCGGAGGGTGTTTGAGGGACGAGCTACAATTGGGCTACTCTCTACTTATCGTCGGTGCGTCCTGGCACTCCGTCCTGGCACTCCGGACAATTGACCAGACTGACATGGAAGCGTTAAGCAGTATCTTCCTCTGGCACTTCCATTCCCTACACCACTAGACCTTTAACCGAGCACCACTTCCACGTCCAGTACCGGTCGCCCTACGATTCACTGGCCACGTTTTCCCCTCGAGACACCGGACGCAAGGCAAAACTCGCATCAAGCTATTAATAGGTCACGTGACCTCGACGTCCGTGCAGGGCTTCCCCTTGTGGGCGGACATCCAGGGAGGTGTGGGGAGGAGGCAGAGAGAACTAAGGGATTCAGTGAGAAACGAGGACAATATTGGGAAGACAAGATCAGACCCCATGGGAGTGGCACCGAGCTCGGTGTCCCACAGTGCGCGATGGAACGAAATGCACCTTCTGGGGGACATGGGCGCCATTGGGCACTGCAGCGTGGCAAAAAAATCTAAGGGGAGCAGTGAGAACTGGGGCAGATACGGGCGGGGCAGAATCACACCATATGTAAAGTACCACTCGCTCGTTCTCGACAACGGCTGGATGGAATCGAATGGTTGTTGTTTCAGGGCGTAGCAATAGTCGAGGGCTCGAGGTTGGCAAAAAATCTAAGGGAGCGAATAAAAACTAGGGGAAAGACAGCGATTTTTCGATGACACACCAAATGCGAGGGGCACCAAGCTCGTTCTCCACAATCGCCCGACAGACTTGGATGCGCCTAGAGGGGGACGTGAGGAACATGGAGGGCTCGAGGTTGGCAAAAGATCTAAGGAAACGAATCAAAATTGGGGGATAGACGGCGATTTTTCGATGACACACCAAATGCGAGTGGCACTAAGCTGGTTCTCCACGATGCCTGGATGGAATTCGATACGCCTGGAGGGGGACGTGAGGAACATGGAGCGCTCGAGTTTGACGAAGAATCTAAGGAAACGAATCAAAACTGGGGGATAGACAGCGATTTTTCGATGACACACCAAATGTGAGTGGCACCGAGCTCGTTCTCCACGATGCCTGGATGGAATTCGATACGCCTGGAGGGGGACGTGAGGGGCATGGAGGGCTCGAGGTTGGCAAAAGATCTAAGGGAACGAATGAAAACTGCGGGATAAATAGCGATTTTTCCATGACATACCAGGTGGTGATAGTGAGGGGCTGGATGGGGTCGGATGCGACGCGTGCAGGGCCTCAGGTACGTCGGTGGCTTGATGTAGGACCAAAGAGCTAGACATTTGAGTCAGAATTGCGGGAGGAATGCTGCATTTGTTGCCACTCACCTGAGGTTTCCACACACGGAGAAGGGACAACGAGTAGGACCAAAGACGCGTCAAATACGCGTGCAAATGGATAATGCCATGACACAAATAGCCCCCAGAACCCAAATGTGAGACCAAATGAGCTTGGCCTCGAGGCCGCACTTTAGAGACGGGTTGGCGATCACACGCCCATCTAAATGCGACCCCACTCCACCAGGTTGAGCGATCACACCTAGTACTGGCAGAGTTTGGGACCCCCACACCATCCCATGAGTGACTGGGCGGCCGCACCAGCAGAGTCAAGGTAGGAGCAGGGATCAAGAGTGTGACATCACGCGGTGGGCTTATATGGCCTGTGACATCAGTGATGCTCCTGCTTCCCACCGTCATGGCACGTACCAAAAAGCCCGCTCCACGTCTTGCTGCACCCCTACTGCCCCAGCCCCCTTTGCAAGAGGAGAAAAAGCCACGGGTTGAACCATGGCTGTTGCCCGCTATGCCTAAATACCAGCTGGATGCGGAGAGGGACCACAAAGACAACAAGGACGCTGGGTGTATTGCGGAAAAGCAACTCAAGGGTGCAAGATACTGTACGGAGTATCCATCCTACTCCCATAATCCCACTGAATCTCCTGTAGTGAAAATAGCCGACTACTCCCTGTTGGCTGCGGAAAAACGACTGGAGCAATCCCGTCATGCAGACTTTCCTGCGAAGCGAATTGACCTCTGTAACGTGGAAGAGGTCGTCATCGTCTGTGACAAAGATGGAATCCCTTTGCTCGTTGTCTTCCCTAGAGGATTTTCAGAAGAGGCCGCGGTATGTGGTATCGTCTAGAAGTAGCAAATATTTCGTTGTCCAAATAGTAACTGAGTCGTCTTCTTGTGCACCAACTGCGAGCTAAAGTTATTCATGAATATTCAGTCCCGAATGGCTACTCGTTTTGCCTGAGGGATCTTGAACAAGAAGGAGTGTGTTGTAGGACATCAAATTGACGCGACACTGCCGGGACAAGCGCTGTTTGTCGACCGCTAACCCTCTGGATTCCTCAGACAGCTGCCGCAGTGATACACATTCGTGTTTCTACTCTCTCGCCATCACTCCTTCAATGAATGCAATTTTGACTAATGACGATAGAAAAAGAGTCTATTACTGTTACTTTATACGATCCAGCCCATCCCCGCACGCGTATGTGTGTGTAGCATCGAATATTCGCCCCGTGTCTCGACACCCTTGACTCAAGACGCCGGCTCGACGGCGGAGGTGGGGCTCGTCGTCGTCCAGCACCCGCACCGCCAGCCTTGGAGGGACTCGCAGGCTGGCTCGCAGTCCTCTGCCTCGAGGGCACAAATGCTGCGACTGACCACCACCCGAAGAAGACAGCGGTACCACACCAGCAAAGGATCCCGAGTCTGCTCTCTGGCCCTTCGTGAGCCTGGCGCTGCTCGTCGGCCGCGGAGACGCATACCGCTCTGTCGACGGCCCGAATGCCTCCCCATAGACACTCCTCGACAAGCTCCAGTTCCCGAGCTATCGAATCGTCAGTAGGATAGTCAAAAAGAATAGAAAGAAACATACATCAATCGCAGCCTTGGCCTCGCTCCTCCGTCGTTCCTTCCTCCTCCCCTCCTCCTCTGCAGGCGTCTCTCGGGGCTTGGCCTTGACCTTCGCCTTGAGCTTGCCGTTCCCGACAACGCCCTCGTCAAAGTCAAAACGAACGCTGCTCCCCTGCACCGGGGTCCGACTACTCGGCGGTAACAGCCCGCTCACACGGCCATTCCAAGCCTCTTCCTTCTCGCTCGAAGCCTTGAGCGCAGTACCGCCCGCTCTCGCTTCCATCCCTTGGCATCAACGGTACTGGCCTGCTACTCGAGTCGCCCATTGAGCTCACGTCTTTGAGGCGGTCGGACACGTGCCAGAAGAGAAGGCGGTGAATGAGAAGGAGATGGTTGAGCAATGGAGCGGTTTGGCATGGCAGAAGAGTCCAATAGGCGATTGAAGACGTCGTCGTCGTCGCGGAAGACACCGCGGTGCTGCTCCTCGGGCGCGGCTTCACGGAGTTGCTGCTGGTGGGGCTAGTGCTGGTATTCGTACTCGCACTGGTGCTCGACCTCGCATCGTTTGCTGCCGAGTTCGTCATCGTCAAGGGAGGAATGAGGGTTCCGCTTCCCTGCCGAGTCCCAGTTTTCGCTAGCGACAGTGGCGACAGTGGCGACAGCCTTTGATCAGTCGCGCAGGACGTCCAGCAGCAGACTGACCACCGACCCTCCCGTTTACTGCCTCATGGGACTGCGCTTGGGGTGAAGGCCAACGGCGCTTCTGACGACCTGCGGAGGGGTTTCCGAGACTGGCGATGGCGGAGGAGACGGAAACTGCGCAAATCCACCTCGTCCGCTGTTGGGCGGAGGCAGCGAACGACTTGTCAGGACCTGGTGTGGCGTTTATGGGAGGTGGGTCTGAATCTGCGGAGAAGTCGACTCGAGCATCCCTCCGCCCGTGAAGCCGTCGTCTGTGCGTTTTTGGCCAGCGAGGGTGGGTTTGGACGCAGCCAGCGCATGGATGTCGATGAGCGGCTTGGCCTTGCCGTTGCTGGAGCTACTCCCAGACACGGACGGCGGCGAAGTTACCGCGGACCGCGAGGCCAAGTTTGGGTTACTCCCCGCCGAGTTTGACGCAAGCAAAAGAGACGAGCCAGGTCTACGTGGCGCGACCAGCGTGGCAAGCGGAGCATCGTCCGAGTCCTCGCTGCTACTACTCGATTCCGACTCGTCCGAGTCGTCTGGCGGTGGAGGTGCTGTGGTTTTGGGAGGAGGGGCGGGAGGAGTAGTGGATTTTGTGGCTGCTGGTGCGGATGGTACCGGTGCCTTGAGGTTTTGGATGGAACGAGCGACCGGTGGTGCGTTCCCTCGAGTCGGCAGAGGATCCTGCGTGAGCAATAACCGCTTGGCTAGTCGCGAGAATGCGAAAGAGGAGAGGGCCAGGGCGAACATGGTTTCCGTTGACGTGAATGAAATGGCGTTAACGCAATGTCCAGTAGGTCGGGTTATTGTCATATTCGCGTTCGGATGCGCAAAGCCAAAATCGAGTCAAGTAAGCGGGGTCGTAAGGGAAAACGGAAAAGAAAAACAGAAGAACGAATCGTCAGCACACGTTGTACATAAAAGTCACAAAAACACGCACCGGCAACGCGCACTCGCACTACCCATGAGATTCCTAGTACTCCCGCCCCCTTTCCCGCCGTATCCGTACACACCCAACGAGGACTGTGATCGTCCTCGGGAAGGTCCATGTCCTGCTTCCGAACGCGAGGAGGTAATGGGTTTGCGAGAGTGAGAACGAGAACGAGGGTCATCGCTGGAAGATTCTTCGTCTTCGTCTTCCTCCTCGTCATCATCGTCATCAGAGTCCCATTTGCCCGCGTCGGCTGTCCGTCGATGGCCACTCGTCGGCTTGGTACTCGGTTTCGCAATAATCGCAGACGGCAACTTCTTCGGCGGCGGTGGTGGTTGGGGAGCCCTCTGCATCGGACTTGCGTAGGGTCTGCGGCCATACGGACCCGGACTAGGCGCTCGGGCGCTGGGACTGTCGCCCATAACGGGACTACCAGCAGCGCTCCTCCGCGCCTGCACCTCCTGAAATGCCGCCACGCTGAGTCGTGAGCTGCTTCCACTGGCATCGCTGCCTCCCCTCGGACGCGGTCGGGCGGGCGGAAGATGGTTGTATTCGTAGGCACTCCCGAGAGCACCAGCACCACCCTCGCGGTCGATTTGGTGGCTGAGGGTGGAGAGGTTTGTCGCCGTCAATGGGTGTGGCTTTGGCGATGGCGTCGGGCTGTCGCGTTCTGCACGGACATGCCGAAACGAGCGAAGATTGAAGTCGGAGGGGGGTCTCAACGATGATTAAGGTGGTGGTAGTGGTAGCTCGGGCGGCTCCTCCTTGTCCGAGTCCTTGGACTTGTCACCCCTCGCCCGAATCCTCCCTCGCCACTCCCATTCATTCGATACACACTCATTCACATTCATTACCTCCCTCATCGGCTTCCCCGGAATCCTCCTAACTGTTCCTTCCTCGCCGTCAACATCGTCGCGCGCCGCAACCTCAATCTCCAGGGGAAGACCAGCAGTGGACCTCGGCGCGGCGGGCAGGGTTAGAGATTGAATTCAGACGGCGAATGAGATGTGAACTGCGTTGCAACGGGCGGATCTCGGTGCTGAGTGAACGAGAGCTAGGGAGAAGTTAGCGCGGAAAACGACGATCGCCGTCATCGCGTCACGGGTGATCATTGCCGCTCTCTCTCAACCACCACGACGTCCCCGACTAGGCCACCGAAACGAACGATGGGTCTCTCTCCTCTGGCGCGACATAACCTTGGCCCTTTCCACTGTATTTCGTCGACTGCCAACGGACCTCGGGATGCCTTTGAATGGAGAGTAGGATTGCCGAGGTAAGCACCCCCAACGTATATTTCGCTCGTCTTTTGTCCAACTCTTTTGTTCCCAACAGCCCTCCACGTCCGTCAATGTCCCTCCAGTGCCTCCGGTCGCTCGTACTCTGCTAGACGCCGCCAACGCCGCCCTCAACGCAGTACCATGTCAGGAGTCCGCACCGCCGACGAAATCTTGCCCATCGAACTCAATTCTGCCCAGAACGACTTGTTTCAAACGTCTCCCGCACCTCCCGACATGCGTCCACCTCCTCCCGTCATTCGTTCCGGCGTAGACGCCGTCGTCGCTGTGCTAGACGTCGCACTGTGTCTGGAATGCTCAAGTAAGCACTCCCCGGACGAAATCTTCTTTATCTCACTCAAATTTCGTCCCAGTCCTTCGTTCTAACGACCCACCGCTTCCCTCGATGTCCCTCCACACCCTTCCGTTCTTCGCACCAGCGTCTATGCCGCCGCCGTCGACGTCGACGTGCCACTTCATCACACATATCAAGTAAGCACCCTCCGACAAACTATCCAATATCTCACTCGCCTGTGGTCCCAGTCCTCCGTTCGAAACGCCTCCCGCATCCCTCCATGTCCCTCCAGTGCCTCGTCTCATTTGCGCACGCATCGAGGCAGCTGGAGATCGCCGTCCCGTCACATCGGCAGCAGGTCAGCACCCCAGACAAAAACCTGAATATCTTGCTCAGTTTTCATACTAGCCCTTCGTTCCAACCGTCTCCCGCATCCCTCGATGTACATCCACCGCCTAGTCGCATTCGCACCCGCGTTGACGGCGCCGTCGTCGAGAAAGACGACACACTCTGTCGAATATGAGCTCAAGTAAGCACCCCCAACGAAATATTCAATATCTCACTAACCTTTCATTCAAGTCCTTCGTTCTCAAGCCCAGCGGCTTCCCTCGACGTCCCTCCGCCGCTCCGACTCATTCACACTCGGTTCGTCATCGTCCTTGTCCTTGTCGACGCTGCACCGGCACCATACCACTGATGCACATCTATCAATATGCTCCGGTACCAGTCGCAAATTCGACGAGGGAGAGTAGTGTAGCAACTCATGGAGAGTTTGATAGCGATGGGAATGGTACAGGTGGGCCAGTTCTAATCGTCTTTGGGGTTCCTCGCGTGCTGATTCAGGAAATGCTGTAGTTGCGGGCCTGCACACTGGCAAAGTCACCGCCTGTGGAAAGTCTGCGAGTGCTTCGGAACTACGCTGGGAAGATTCAGCGCTCGGGCTTCCCGCTTGTACGTCCTTTCTGTCTGTCCCATCTCGTTCCCTCACACACGCGCTCCCTAGTCACTCTGGGAGGCTATACTTATCACATTTCTCGCTCCCTTCTCCACCCTCACTCATGTGCCCCGTTACTCCTCATTCCACCATTTCCACGACCACCTCTCGAACTCCTGCAAGACCCTGCACTCCATCGACGGCGGGCCTTGGCGCATGCACTTCACCATCTTCCGGACGACGTCGAGCCGCGTAGCGTCACCACCGGCCTTCGTATGCGTGGTCTACCTCTCCCCCGTTCCATGCCTGGAATGTTAGTAGCGGAGACGACGAAGTGGATCTCGGTCGGAAGCGCCATGCTTACCCAGTTCCCCGGGATGATACAGCGAGAGACAAACATCGCGGATTCGAGGCTGGGCGCAATCGTCGCCCGTTGTACCCGTTCTTCCATATCCTTCGTCACAAGGACCTCGTTCTTCTTTCCCTGCATACGCTCTCTCTATGTCTCTCTTGAGCCCTTCATTCTCTCCTGCTACGGCCATGGACTTGATGGACATTTGTCGTACCTTGCTACTTCCGTTACATCCACTGCCAGTATATATCCACTCTACTCTGCACTCCCTCGATGGATTTCAATGGCGCGTATCGTCTCTGACGCCCCCTCTTTGCACTCAGGGAGTCAAGATTCTGTAACCGCGTGCATCGCGAAATCGTCTGTGCATGTACAGTACCGCGAGGAATATCCTTTAAGAATGAAAACAACATCCTGTATATATCCTGTGCCTCGCACTCATCTCAGCAGCACTCCAAAAAATTCATCAGGACCCAATCTTCGCCATTAAAATGTCCCCCTCTAATAGTCATTACACACAAAACGTATACGCATACTATTCAGAGCTCGGTAAGTGTATTCTCGGCGTATGGGAGAGAACGAACCTGCTGACGACGGGTCTCAATGCGAGCAAGCTCTGAATTGTACGCCACAGCCAGCTGAGGAAGGCAATTCTCGGGAGGAATGTGGTTCGTAATCCCCAACTTCCCAAAGACAGCAGCCCAGCGAGCCATTTTCACGGCGTTCACGGCGTATCCTTGTTTCCCCTTAACGGTCACATCCAAATGACGAGGGAATTTAAGTACGCACACGCTGCCCAGGGTTGGGGGATCTCTGGATCGACATAGACTCGGGGTCGGGGTCGGAGTCCCCGGTGGGCTTATATGGCCTGTGACATCAGTGACGCTCCTGCTTCCCACCGTCATGGCACGTACCAAAAAGCCCGCTCCACGTCTTGCTGCACCCCTACTGCCCCAGCCCCCTTTGCAAGAGGAGAAGAAGCCACGGGTTAAACCATGGCTGTTGCCCGCTATGCCTAAATACCAGCTAAATGCGGAGAGGGACCACAAAAACAACAAGGACGCTCGGCGTAGTGCGGAAAAGCAACTCAAGCGTGCAAGATACTGTACGGAGTATCCATCCTACTCCCATAATCCCACTGAATCTCCTGTAGTGAAAATAGCCGACTACTCCCTGTTGGCTGCGGAAAAACGACTGGAGCAATCCCGTCGCGCAGACTTTCCTGCGAAGCGAATTGACCTCCGTAACGTGGAAGAGGTCGTCATCGTCTGCGACAAAGATGGAATCCCTTTGCTCGTCGTCTTCCCTAGAGGATTTTCAGAAGAGGCCGCGGTATGTGTAACGTAGTTTGGCTTGCCCTCCTCTGAGCTTTTCCCAGAATATCATACTCGGAAATCTCATGGCCTTTGCTGACTCTGTCGATCTCACGGCACGCCCACATGCAGGCAAATTGAACGACTACAAACCCGCAGTAGACGGTCTCAAGGCGGGTTGCTTCTGTTTTGTGGAAGCGTGGCATGCTGTTGGCCATCCGGTGAGTGGCAGCTTGTTTTTCGCTCACATTTGGCTCAATTTCCTTTCTTGCAGGACGTACAGCCTGGCATAAGTGCCGACCTCATCAAGAACGGCTTCCACTTCAAGGCCGCAATGCAGCTGAACGAGAACCTTCGACCGCTCACCTACAAGGTCAACGAGATGCTGAAGATTATCGATCCGGCCTTCTTTGATGCGATGGGAGTCCTCAAACAATTGGTGAAAGACGACCTCGAATACGCCAGAATCTTTCCAACGGATGGCACTCCCGTTGTCGAGGGTCGCGAAATGCTCTACAACCGGGAGAGTCCGGAACATCGGGATGACGCGGACCCCTTCTTCTCTTGGGCCAGCTTGAAGGCTGTTGGGCCATTCGAGGGAGGTGCGCTGGAAGTTCCGGAGCTGAATCTCAAAGTCCGCTATGACAACCTCGGCATTGTCTTTGTTCGTGGGCGTGCGCTTACCCATAGTGTCGAAGACTGGTCGGGAGGACAGCGTGTGGCGGTACCCCACTTCACGCACGAGTCGCTTTGGGACTTCTATGAGCAAAAGCCCCCAACCCCTGTTGCCACTGAGCGGGTATACGACTGGGTCAATGATGGCACGGGTTACGATGATTTTGCGGAGGATATCCAAATCACTGACGGGCCTTGGAACGAGGGCTATTGGGAGGACACTGGGGTCGCCTGGGGTGGTATTGCGTAGAAGTAGCCTTTTTTTTACGCCAATTGTGCACAATTGTGTCCCCCATATTCTGCTTTGACAATGAATTGGAAAACACCATCTATTAATCTAGATCTGTGCCCCAGTTTGAGATGCACTCGCAGTCGGTTATAGTGTGTATAGAATGAGGCTTATAGACTAAATAGAGATGAAAACGATCCACAGTCACAGACAGATACATAAACAGGCGACGAAAGTTCTGTAGCAAGAACTAACCCTCATGAGCTCTCCTTCCTTAAGGATGAAAACGAATCTACCTCTGTCTCTTTTGTATGCGAGTGTATTCACATTGTTGAGGGTCTCGTATGTGAGGGTCTCGCACAGAAGCAACTCATTCAATTGTAATAAAGCTCAAACGGAACGCTGCGGCAATAGTCATGCAGGTGAGCGCAGAACTTGAACAATGCGCTGAGAGGCCGGAATGCAAAGGCTGATACACGGGACGAAGGGAGGAGCAGGAAAATAAGTAAGCAACATCTCATACGACATCCGGCCTCACACCATGGCATTTCTGTTGGTCGATTTGCGGCGGAAGACACGCCGGGTGCGACTTCTTTGAAGATGCGCGCGTCGAAAGGAGGCGGAGGGTTATTGCTGGAGAGCGATTGAGTTCCAGCAGCTGCTTTGGGGACAGCCGTGCTCACCGAGAATGTCCGCATATCCTCGTATACGGGAGCTTCCCGTCCGTCTGCAGATACGTGAGGTTGAGGTCGAATTTGCAGAGGCGGTTTTTCTCGCGGAGGTAGTCATACATCTTGGTGTCGTAGTTGACTAGCTGCGGGTAGGTCTCGAGGACGCGCAACATGGGGATGTTTTCGAAGAGATTGGATTCGCTGTACACGGGTGGGTGGATGAGCACGCAGCAAAGAGTACCAGTGAATGGATAAGGGCTTACGAAAGCGCGGGGTTGGAACACCCGATCTTGCCGATCTTGGTGGGTCGCTGGTCGGCCGGTAGGCCAAAGTAGCTCTTGAGGATGTAGTACCGGATGAAACGACCTGCGTAGGACTCGCCCACGAGGTACAGCGGACGGGTGGCGAGGCCGGGCAAGACCTTCACAAGGTTGTCGAGGAAGCCAAGCTGTGGGAGGCGGGATCAGACGCGGAGCAAGGCGAAAGACGTAGAAACGCACAAAGTTGCTGGCGGCCCGGTCCTGGCTATCAGGATATCCACCACAGCCAACGGTAGAGTAGCCTGTCCCAACAGGATTGTCGACGAGGAACTGTCGACGCTCGTTAGGACGGGAAACACCATATCCGCAATATCATGCCAGCTGTAATTAGTCGGCCCCAGTGAGTCCTTCGTAACGACGATAGGACCGATATTCTCGACCAGCATCGATGCGATACAGCAGCCAGGCCCGCCCGCCAGCCAAATCATCCACGGGGCAGTATTATTGAGGTCGGTGAGCGACCCATTGGACTTTTCGAAGAAGGCGGTGTTGTCCGTGATGCCCACCGTACGCGTCGAGATGCTGCCGGAGTCTGCAGGGGGTGAGAATGAGCAAGAAGGACAAGCCAGACGGGCGTTTACAGCTATGCCATTCGGGATTGTACGACGTCGTGGGCTTGCCAGAGATGTGGACGGAAACATGGAGATCAGCGCTGGCGATAAGGTTGCTCTGGAAGCAACATGTGCTTGCAGCTTGTCTCTTCAAAGTACGCTCGGATGGTGAAGATACAATAATGCTTCGGCGGAGGATAGGATCCTGAAAGATAATATGTACGGAGCGTACGGAGCAGCGCCTTTACACCTCTATAGAAGCATCAGAATCGAGCGGAAGTTCGAAATGTGAGCGGACGTACTGGCATCGACTGAGGAACAGCGTGGTTCGACGCTGATTGGGTCTTGGAGACCTCGGTTGCGGAGGGATATGTGCTAGGGCAGACTACAACAGTGCAAGATTGTCAACGTCGTCCAAGGAGCATTGGAAGACGACGCACTTGCAAAAGTCAATGCTTCCGCGATGACCTTCCGCTCTGGCGGAGGGTTAGAATCGCTAACTGGCCCCATCGTCCTCGTTCTCCCGTAGACGCACCCATACCGCGGTATCGGCTTGAGGGCGAACAGAATGAACGAGATCTGGATCCGCCGCAAGATTTTCGTGTCGCGCAAGCGTGGCCGGGCCGCGGTCAGACGAAAGTGGGTCGAATTCCTTCTCGAGGCTGCTACTCCAAGGGCATCTGAACGCAGCTGGGTGAGAACGTCGATGGCCAGCGACTGAGCAGTACACGCACCTGCATCGAAATCGACTCAATCCCTCACTAATCCCTCATATGACATCTTCGGGCGCCAGCTCAGACTGCGGCAGAACGGTCACGAAGGGCTGGAGCGGACGATTGGGAGTGTGTCGAAAGAAGCAGAGTGGTTGGATTGTCGGTTATCGTCGTCGTCTCCCCGATGTCGTGTGTATAACTCGACTCATTCTAGATCTAGACATTCCCAATCGCTCAACGTGGCACGCCCAGAGGGCTCGAGCTATGCCGGGCGAAAGAGTAGCAGGTTAAGTGGAGCATGGCGTCCGAGATAGCCCCACAGAGTCTGTCTTGCGTCAAGAATGCGTGATTGCGAATCGCAATTGATCTGGGGTCAGTCTGGAGCAAAGTGGTTGGACATGCTGAGAGCAAAAGCGAGGTTGCCGAGACTGTACACAACACAAGAGAATCTGAGACTGTAAACACCACCAGAGAAGCTGCGGTGAATGGTCGTGGAAGGCAGGAGCAAGCGCATCACAACGCGTGACCGCTGTGCCTCTCGACCACCACGACATCGATTTACATCGCCCGCCATGCCACCGACAACACTCTCTCTCAGGCTGCCAAGCCTGGCCCCTCCGTCATTTGTGTCCCGAATCCCTTCTCGCCAACGAACGGAAGCTTGGAGTCATTGTCGCGCAACGGGGTTAACGGAAACGGTGCGCAAGTACTAGCCCAATGAGTAGAGTCTGACTTTCTGAATTGTCAGGGACGATCCCGATAGGGGAGAGCTAGGCATCCATCGAGCCTTCAAATGCGACGAATGCATTCGGGTGGCTGCCGTCTACAGTCGTCCCCTTGGACGCGCTCAAAACTTCTTCGTCTCACGGAACACCTCTCGCTCTGAGTACTCCGCTATTCGCGGTCGTCGTTCCGTGAGTTTCTACCCCGCGCCTTCAATTCGGCAGAGCTCATTATTTTTGCAGCGACGACTCCGGGATCACCATCTAGCAATGCTGGCGAGGGGAGTCTCGACGAGCGACGTATAAACAGGGCGTTCTAACTGGTACGTCCACCCCTCGTCGCTCGTCGATGATATACCCATGTTCTGCAGTGACGCGAGCTGCGAGTGACACCACGGTCCTTCGTCCCGCCCACTATTCACCCATCGACAAAGAATCCGCGAACCCGCTGTTCGCGCCTTGCGCTCTCCCCTCACACCTCCGCGACTTCTACCCCTTCTCTCGACGTACGACGGCCAGTAGACGAGAGCAGCGCTGCCACGTCAAGAGTGATGGTCGACGGTCCGAGGCGACTGCATCGTCCCCGAAGAGATATTCTGCGGAGGAAAGGAAGACTGAGCTCGGAGGCTTATCTCGTTGCTGGGATTCCCATTGTCCCTTACCGACCGCCCGCCGCCGGCGTGACGCACCCACACCCACGCCCATACCATAATCCCTCGTCGACCTCGCCCAGACGGTCTAAACCGTCGTCCAATCTCTTGACGTTACCGGTCCCTGCACCATCTTCCCCTCCCCATTCGCTTCCTCTCCTGGACTCGGGAGTGCTGCATCCTCGTCAGTGATGGGCTAGCGGAGGGAGAAGGTGCCACGTCATCAACCTGTGCGACGGTGGATGGTCCTCTGGGCGCTCTGGAAGGTGCCCGTGCCATCGAGGAGTGTATCTTGCGTCCTCGTCGAGGTCCTCGTTCCAACTTAACCATTCTGCATCCTCTATCCTTGCATCTCTGTGCATGCTGTCCGGCCTCGGACATCGCACATGCGCGCTCCCCCGGCATTCTTCCTTCCGGAAATCCTCGACCCACTCCGGCCCACTGGCTTTCCGACGCCTCGCCCTCCGATGTCGCCTCCCTCCAGCGTCGACCCCGAAGCCGTGATCTACGCTCGTCGCTGTAACCCTGTCGCCGAACAGCATCAAGAGCTCCCGTCGGAGTCTTTGTGCGATGCGTAGTTGGTGGAGACGGACGGGGACCTCGTAGAGGAGGTCAAGCTTGACGAATGGAGAAGCAGTGGGTGGAGAACTCGACGCCGGATATCGACAGACGACAAGGGGAGGACGACCTCCTCATCTGCCTCGACATTGTCCGCCTCACCCCGTGGGCGGCTCGATAATGACGCAGGCCTCTCCGCGCAAGTCCACTTCGCCCCCAGCCGCCAGTGATTGCCTCTGGGGTCTCCCTGTTCCCATGGACGTTGTCGTTGTCCGTTGGCCGAGACTATTCGTTTATGGAGAGACGGTCGAGCTCCCGCTGAAGGCAGTGGTCCCAGTCGAGATGCAGGACAAATACTCAGTTGACTGACCTGCCTCCGCATGGGCGTCGGGTCTGCAGCGCGGTCCATTACCGGCAGCGCACATGCTCGGCACCCTCCGCAGCTCGCGTTTGGTGTATTGAGGCGCGACGGGAGAACGATGGGCAAACAACGTCGTGTACTCGAGACTTCTCCCGGTACGTTGTTCGTCTCTCTTTTGCATCTCATCCGAGTCGCTGAGACTCTTCCTAGTCTTCACCTCGTCTCCTGTGGGCCATCTTCCGGCGCGATATACATATCACCTCGCTTCCTTCACGCACATCGACCTTCAAGCTTCGAAGTTATATGTGACGCAGACGATGTGCGGCACAAGGAGGCCTCGGTCCAGGACGGGATCGCTCATCCAGTCCGGCGGGTCGATGTAGCAAGGCGAAGAGGGGATTTGACCGCGGCGTCGTATGGCGTCGTGTTTCTTCTTGCACTATTCTCCCCATATGGCAGCGCTGCATACTTTCCCCTTGACGCCTTCTTGCTACGATATCAGTCACATACATCTTTGTCCTCTTTTGTATTACTATGCAACACATACCCATATTCCCTACTTTCTACGCGTACTGTGCCTCGGGGTTCTTACCTATCGTGGTTCTTGACTCTTTATCGACGAGATCGTACGATACCGTCGTCGATTGTCAACTTCCGGGGAACATTTGTCTCGTTCCTCCCTTCTATATTCAGAAGGATGTTACCCGGATTATTGTGAATCCGATACGATGGCTCAATTCTATCGAAAACAAAAGCTCGAGCCCTCAGTCCTTCTTTACCGGAGTAGGCCCGAGGTCTGCTGCTTGTTTCCGAGTACCATTGGGTACTGGATCAGTCCCTCCATCACCGAACCAATATTCCCCCTCGGCACCGCAGGGTCGATCTCGAACGCGCGGATAAGCGTGAAGAGGATGGCTTTCCTTCTGAAATTGAACTGATGGAAATTGTTCCAGTGTCAGAAGCATGAGAAGAACCACGACGCACTCAGCGAGTTCGCATCGGGCGTACAGTAACCTAGACTGAGCAATACGATGAAAGGAATAAGCGATGGTGAGTACGAAGCTACTGCGCACCTGGCGCGTTCGAAACGAGGATCGCTCTTAGCGATGACTGCTCGCAGTCACAACTTTTCTGTCCAATTGCGCCGAGTCTTCTGTAGCGCCAATATCTTACCCACAACAAAGGAAAAAGATACGAGCTGGTGTAGCCTCGCACTCGTCCTCGAAGACGACGATTCGGGGATGTTTTATTCACTGGCAGGGTCTATTACATGGCCGTGGACACACGACCGTGACGGACATGACGGACGTACTTGCTCCGAACGCTCATGTGCGTTCCTTTTCGTGGAGCCTGTCTCGTCGCACGGTCTGCCCCCGTATTCGCTTTCTAGGCTTCTACCACCCACGAGCCATCGATATCTCCCTGCAGTGTCTTTCTCGTCGCAAACCCGCCTGCATCTCGCATACCCCCCACTCGCAGCTGTACCGTGAAGGCGCAACGACAGTCGCTTGCCTGATGCTCTAGTCTCCTTTCCGTCCGCTTTCCGCACCAAGTCCTTCGCGGATTATTCTCGCTCACCTTCACTGGCAGCCTGCTCGCCGGAAGGGTATCGCTATCGCTCGAGCGTTCGATGTCTTCTCACTAAGAGTGCTCGTGCTTGTTACATGTGCCTAGTACCTCTATGGTATTCCGATTCATTTGTCTTTGGGAGTTCTTCGGCTGTCGTTTCGCAGCGTCCCGACGCGGATCAGTCTTTCAGCCGAACGTACACCTTTCTCGTCAAGTTCTCGGTGTCTCGTGGTCCTTTGTATGCAACCTCGTTTGCTATGTCGTGACGTTTGCTCTATTCAGCGACAAACGCTGACGGCTTTCTAGTGTTTCACCAGAGTCGTTCCTCCCTCGGGGCATGCTGTCCTTCCCATCGATTCCCCGGCGGAGTCGCCGCCCTCAGGCTTCATCCGTGCGTCAGTTGCTTCCGGATCACTGTCTCATTCACTCGGCGTGCGCCGTAGGCTCCACGATGCAAGATCCATGCAGTTTCACGAACGCCTCTGTGAGTGCGCCATCTCGAGGGTTCTTAATTTCCCTACAAGAGAAAGCGGGCTAATGTCTTGGACAGCGTACGCACCACCGATTTATACGAAATTGTATACTGTGGTTTGGAGACTTGATTTCTTCTGCAAATCGTTCGGAGAATAAACCGAGTCGAGCTGTAGACGCTATAAATTCGGTGTACACCGTGTACTTTCAACAGTTTGCACAAGATCACCCCGGCAGTTCATTGACATCTCTTCAGTCATACCGGTACCTACAGCAGCTTGAGCGCGAATAGGCACGTGGAGCCAATAACTTGAAGTACCTCCTTCGAAATTCAAGATCCGGACAAAATAACTCAAAGGACGATAGAAATTATCGCCGCCTGTAATTTTCTTCGGCCGCAATGAGTTCGTGGCTCGGGGACAGAATTCTTTCTGAGTGTCGCGTAGCTCATTATTGACTCGACCGTGTGTCGCAATTCGGTTATCCAAATGCGTGCATCAAAAACTTCTTGCTCTTGACTGCCATCATCGGCGGCTCCCATTCGACGAAACCCCGACCACCTTTGAAACCGCTGCTCTGGAGAAAGCTGGAGATGAGACGCCGGCGGAGAAAGGACTACAGCCGAGAGGAGACGTTTCGGAGTGGCTGTAAAGGTGGATGAGAGTTTGTTGACGATCAAGGTCTTGAATTCTGCCATACGTCGTACATGTACTGACGAGCTTCAGACGACGTGGATCATTTACGCCGTACGGTCTCTCACCATTGGCCAAGCGTAGATGAATGGTTTGTTCACCCGCTGAGGGTTGCGGCACAAGGTTCTCGAAATAGACACAGATGTATCGATATTGAAAGCATGAAGGGAGGGGCATCGTGAGAAACAACTGCCTAACATAACTCATTCGCAGCCTCGTGTTGGCCGCGTGTGTTTCTTGCCTCCGTCCACCTCCTGCGATCTTGAAAACAATCACAATGAACAATGGATCCATCCAATAGTACGGTGCGTGCACCTCTTCTAGTGCCCCTCGATTACGCTGAACGTGAGCCTGAGTGCAAGCCAGAGAAAGTGAAACAGGTTCGCATCTCCTTCCACTATCTCCTGCCGCCGTCAGTCGTCGTCTGCATATCCCTGGCCACCGCTCCTCTCGTTTGGATGGTCCATCCACTCTGCCACCCTCGTTCCCAGGCTCCCACTGGTCCACCGCCGTGCGATTCAGTGCTCAATAGTGTATAGATGGAAAGTGCGGCAAGTCGCAGCTCACCGACCGAGGACTTCCATTATATCCTGGGAGTGTGTGATTCCTCCGGGTGCACGGTGTTAGGTGATTGACTCTACTGGCAGCCTGCACAAGTTCAGACTCTAGATTTGAGTTCGATCCTCCTCGCAGCGCCTCTGAGTCAGCCACCCTGCATCGACGAACATTTTGCAAAGTTGAAGCCTAAGGAGTTGAACATCGAGGGCAAGCACCGATCGGAGTATGGGTATAAAAAAGACGGTCCACTTGCCAGACTCAAGGCGCAGCGTGCAGCGCAAGCCAAGGCCAGCGATGGGCACATCCAGGGTGAAGATGTGACACCAGTAGTTGATGCATCGTAGTACTCGTGTGTATGGCCTAGAATAACGCGGCAGTCTTGAGTGCCGCCGAGAAAACCATCCACTGGCTCTGCATTGAAAACTCAAAGTGCCCGTGGAGTGACTTCCTCGCGTCGTGATGTTGTCGCGCGCAATCACCGCCGTGACACTTTTCGTCTTACCTCCATGTCGGACGGAAAAAAACAAGAAGAAGAATCCTACCAGCGCATTCATTCAGAGGAAGATTGAGCCATGAGAAAAGCTAAATTCATCGCCAAGATTCTCGCTCAGACTACAGAGCTATCTCGACCGATCCATGAGCCCGCGCCATCGTGATCCACCCTTCGACTTTGAATCCTGCGTCACCATGTTCGCCGTCAAGCGTGGCTCGAGCGAGTTCAGCAACATTGACTGGAACGAGGGCTTCTCGACACGGTCCTGACCCTCACTCGCGAGGGTTTTACGGGGGCGCGACTCTGTCTCTCCAGCTCGGCGGGAGTCTTCTCATTCCTTCTCGCGCGGTGGCCATTGCACGCACACGCGCTCTCTGTCACTGGGCGACGCCTACAGAGGGGGACAGACAGGCGTACCTCAGTAACCCTACCAGGTTTGATAATCTCACTGCCATGATCATGGTTCATCGTGTTTAACATTTCAACTGCTCATTGTGCTAGTAGCTACTCTACCCTACACTGAACTGAGCCCACCCCACCTGTGTTGAACTGCTAAACAGATTAATGGTTTAATCCCCGAGTCAGAGTAGATGCCACATACAGAATGGATAAATGTTTTAACTGATAAACAGATAATGAACACACGGAACTCCAGGCGAGCAAAGACTCACCGGTAATAAATAAAAGTTTCAACTGATAAACACGAGGAGAGGTCAGAGGGAGAAGACTCAAGGGGTGATAAATAAATTGGTTGAAAGTTTCGGCTGATGATCAGAGATTATCAGTTACTCATTGACGAACGAGATTAACTCACAAGTCTAACAGAGTGGTTCAAATCTTTACCCGTTAATCTTTTCTTGCGTCTGATAGGGAGACTCACGAGCGGTTGGCAGATTTTCCTATTCATTGATTATCAGGCATTTGTGATTAGCAAGAAGGATTACGGACAGATTAGTCAGTGACCTCCTCATAATAGAAGCTCGGGCGAACACGCTTCTGGCGAGCCTGTTTCTTGGCCGGAGGGGGCTGGACCTGGAGTCGATTCTTTCGGGTGGACGTGCGCTCGGTAGAGGGCCTGAAGAAACCGGATAAGCAACAAATAGGCTCGAGCGTGGGCAAACATACCCTGCTTCGGATTCGTGCAGATCCTTCTTGCGGGACTTCTTCTTCTTCTTCGGGGGCTCTTCACGATCCTCAGACCGACGTTTTCCTTTCCCCTTTCCTTCAACGGTGGGCGGCGACGGCGGCGGTTGGGTCGAAGGCGGTGGGGTGAGCGACTAGGGTGCTGTAAATTGAGCCGGTATACATACCAGTTTATAAACCCCGTAAATAATCTTTTGGCCAAAAGTTGGTGTTAATAAACCACTAGCAGTAGGCCGGGCCGGTCTTCCCCGCCCAATTCTGCCGTCGGAAGTGTACATTTCAGGACGATTTTCTATGCTTCTATCAGCAGGGCAGCTCTCAGCATCTGCAGGGCCACAAGGAGGGAAGGAAGCAGGCAAAAAAATGCATTGGATCCTGTAGAACTAGTCGAGGGAGGCCCAGAAAAAAATTAACCCAAGGTTTATAAACCGGTTTATTAACACCTCTTGGGGGTGCGGAAATATTTACACCGTTGATATATCGGCGGCGGAAATACTTACAGCACCCTATGAGCGACGGAGATGAGCGGAACGGGATTGGCGTTTTGATCGGGATTGGTGTTCCGGTTGACGGGGGGATCGGCGTTCCGGTTGACATCGGGATCGGCGTTTTGATTGGCAGCGGGATGACGGCCCGAGCAGCTGGCGGCGGAGGTGGAGGTGGAGGTGGCGGTGGCGACGGCGACGGCGACGGCGCTGGGGGTGGAGCAGTGGCATGGAACATAAATGGCTCGTTTGAGGAGGGCGTCGAGTGCTGAAGAAAATCCTGTGCAAGTCGAACCGCATCAAGGACCGAGACATATTTGGGGTCCGAGTCGGAAAGTGGGACCCAGAACTTATACTTGGCAGTGTCATAGTAGAGACTCGGATTAAGTGCCATGTCTTCCCAGGGAATTGTACGCGCTGGATTGGTCGCCGCTGATACGTAAAAGATTAGATCAAGATTACAGGAATAAGATACCGGCTTACACCAAACTTCATTTAGATAATCGCTGATAAGATTACGGATATCGTCGAAACTCATGGCGTTGATATTCGCGTTTGGAAAGACTGGTTGACCATCTGCGTTGCGAGGTATGCGCCCAATGGGTAGAACTGAAAGTTGTCAGTTGCCTGGAAAGAACGAGACGATAAGAGCTTACGAGCAGCGGAAGCGGAAGCGGAGAGGAATGACAGCGTTACACCACTGTGCCCAAGGTTCACCATAATCGCGTTCCAGCCTGTCTCCACCAAAGGAAGCTGTATTGTGAATGCTGTGAGCGTGAATGCTGGAATGAACTCATAAGCAATGAGGAATGGGACGAATTGATTGAGGACTTACGAGCCTGAGACCAATTCATTCGTTTCGGGTGTTCGGAATCCGTAGAAAACCATGAACTCTGCATGGCCAATCCGACCACTTTGGCATAGATTCCGCAATGGGAGAGCCAGATGGCCGAGAAGGTTGTCCTGGTTCCTAAATCCAGTTAAGGCACACCAAATATAGGAACAAGATGATATTATTCACTTAGCTACATCGGTTGCTTCCGCTTCCGCTTCCTCCTGCCAATGGGCGCGCTCTGCGTCTGTCAACGCGTCCCAGAGCTCTTTGAGAGCACTCTGGTAGACCAGAGCGCCAGGACCACGCATGCGCTCAGAGATTTCAGTCTCCACCGTGGAAGCAAAGAGCTGGCGGCCGGTCCGAGGGGTAGGAGCAAGAGGATTGGGGCCTGGCGGTGGTAGAGGTGGGGGCGCAGGAGGTACAGAAGAAGCCATGGCCTGACTACGCGCGACATACCAGACGTGATTCTGATAGTTGGTGAATTTCCGTATGACTTTCTGTGAGACAGTGGGTATGAGCAGGGTAAGAAGATAGTGTGTGCACCTCGAACCATTCACGTCTAGTGTTGCCACGGTTCGGCTTGACTGCGGCTAAACCGTGAAGCCGAACCGTTTTCGAGCCGATGGAAGCCGACCGTTGCATGACGGCTCGAAACGGTTTGCACTGCAACCGGTTTGGACCGGCTGGCTTCACGGCTAAGCCGCGGTTTTGAGCGGCTCAGAGGGCGGAATCGATAGAAAACCCTTTGAGGGGATAGAGAGACCAATGTCTGTGCTCCCCACCATGAAATACCCGAAATTGGGACGGGATGGCGGGCTTTGGTAATATTTGTGGGTTTTAAAAGGAGGGAGCAGAGAGTGGGGCAGAAGGGGTTGATTTCAAGTGGTTTTCATACTTCCTAGACAATCCTCGAGATTGTTCACCGTGTGAAACCGTCGGAATGTGTTCGCGGCGGTATGAGCTTCAAGTTGGCGCGTGACGTCTGTGTCACGGGTCCGTAACACCTCTCTCACGTTGCTCTCGTGTCCGTTCACGGTCAATTCACCGTCGTCGGCGGTCGCTGGCGCTCGGACATCAAACAATGGCTCAGTCTTGAGACAATACCGACTGGTGTATCTGTTTGGGACCGCATACATGGAATGTGTTGGGCATTTCCACGGCGAATCGGCGGAGCAGTACTGGCCGGAGGCGAACCAACTCGGTCCGCATGTCCGCCAAATGAACAATGGACACCGACAAGATACCCTCATTAACCATCATGGTGATTGGAATTGGAAGAAGACAATGGCTCTCGGTATGTAGTTCTTCTTGCTCTTTCACTCCTCCGTTCATCCGGATCTCAAGCAAGCACCTTGAGCGAAGATCTCGCACTAGCAACCAAGAACTATGCCAAGAAGCAGAAGCATTTAATTGGCCTCAGCGCGTCGTTTCGAGAGCACCTTCCTCAATGGCGCTCCATGGCGAGAACGTCCGCAAAGGTCGGGAAGGAGGTGGTTAGCGTATACAGACACAGTTCCACAAAAGGTAAGTCTCTTCGGACACGACCTTGCAGAGCCCACATCTATCACTATAGTTCCCTCGCAGCAGGCGATATTTCAGAAGCTCATCAACGACGATGAAGCATTTGCGAGAACCACGATTTCGAAGGGGAAGATAGCGAATTTCATGGACAAAGCGCTCAAGATCCAGGACTTACAGTGCGCTAATGTCGAATTTGTCCATTGGTTCCGCTGAACTAACCTCTCGACAGACGCCAACTCAGTGCACTCATCGCTGACCGAAATCGCAAACCGTACCACCAAGCTCCAGACACGCATATCCGCCTGGCGCAAAACTCAGAAGATAATGGTGCCATCGGTCGGCGACGCTGTGGCTGCTCAGGCTCTAGCGGCGCCGCCCGTGCACGAGGAGAAGTTGTTTCTGCCCTCTGACTTCCCCACTGCCGCTGAACGCCTGGCGCTCAGACTCGATGATCTAGCCACCGAAGAATCTCGCTGGCGCGAAGGTCAAATTTTTGACACTATCCGTGCACTGCAAAATAACGTCAAAGCCACCACCGCCTTACGAGGCGACAAGGCGAAGAACGACCGCCAGCAGAAACAGAATAGTAGGTCATTGAGCCAAATTCGAGAGGCTCTTCGGCGTCGAGATCTGTTGAAGCTGTCGTATTCTGTGGCACAGGCTGCACAGCTCGTGTTAGACGGGGCGACGCGCTTCCCGGTGCTCACAGACGCCGATTTTTACATGAAGCCGGTGTTGGACAGGCGTCGACTGGGTGATTCGAAGATGAGTGATGGGGCCCTCTGGACCGCGCTTGCCCCCGAGGTCTTGGAGGAAGAGGAGGACACGATGGACGTGGATGTTGATCCGGCGCCAGGTTTCAGTCTATTCATTGCATTTCGAGTGCTCACATTATTACAGAGGATTTATCGACCATAGCAGCCACGGGTACCCAGATGGAGCGAAGGCAGACCAACAAAGGCAGGGTTTTTTCCACAACTCGTCTGGAGCTCATATGAGAAATAAAGGACGCAAGCCACGCACCACAACGAACGAAATACAAACAACTGAATCAGATGACCGTCCGGTGGGATGGATCTGGCAGCTTGGGAAACTAACGAAGATGACCGATGCAGAAATGGAGGCTTGGTCCCGCGAAGGCGAGTGCCAACTCTACAGCAGCATCCTGACTCACAGTTTCAAGGCGACCGCGTGCAATGGTTCAGAGCGGAGGCAGAGATGCAACGTTGGCGGGAGCAGAAGGAGCAGAAGCTTGCAGAGCTGCTCCGAACGCGCCGAAGCTTCCTGCGAGAGCAATCAATTTGGACCGCCCTGGCATCTGGTGCGAATCATGCTGGCTATGACGCTTACGCACAGAAGAAGGCTTGGATGTATGCCCGGATGGCGGAAGACACGAAAAAACACATCATCCTTGCTGGACATGCAAACCTGCTCGCCGACGATGCAAATTTTGTGGAGTGGGTCCAGGGGCAGCGGGAGGAGGAGGATCGTGCATTCAACAAGGCATTGCAGGAGTTGGATTCAGCATAGTAAATATCAATTTTCGTCACCGTTGTTCTTGTCTCGCACGCACGTCTTGCAGTCTTATTGAGATGGCATGAGTATTGAGACGGTCGCTTCACAACCTCGTCAATAGTAGCAGCTCCTCAACTTCATCGGGTTTCGCTGCTTGCGAACAATACTGAGGAGGCGCCCAATGTCTCCCTTCACTTGATTTGTGGCGTAATGGTAACGATGCTACCACCGTTGTTCGGTTCGAGCCTCACTCTGGTCTCTCTTTGTACCTGGTTTTATCCGCTATTCCAACTTGTTAATCCGATAAACGCTGTACTCCCTCAGCTTGTTCCAATAACAGTATCAGTAGCAAGGCGCATGAAACCGTTAACATGATAAACGCGATGAACCATGATCATGCGAGTTGGATAATCAAAGCTGGTAGGATTTTACCGTACCTGGGGATATGAAGAATCATATCCCTGTGATTATTGACATGCCATGATCCATGGTTGTCGATAATTATCGAGGCAGTTGATGCATCATGCACATCGACAATCCAATCCGCCACGGCGCCACCTGTCAGCGCCCACCACGCCCGCCTATCAAGCGCGCATGCGCCTGGATATTCTGGCTCTGCCCGGTCGCTGGGTGCCTCGGAAGCGGGAGTTGTCGTAGCGACAATAGGCGTTGTCGTCGTGGTACGACAGCCAGCCGTTTAGCAGTCCAGCCTTGTCCGAGGGATGGTAAGGGCGAGTCGATCCAGTGACGACTCGGACGAGTGGTGATGACATTTTGTGGTGAAGAAGAAGGTCGGAGGGGATATAGGGGAGCGGAAACCACAGCCGTATGTCGTCGTGGGCTTGATTTGGTGATATAAGCAAGTCGCTACAACTGCAATGAGTACAAACAAGAGAGTGCCGATATGGACACACACACACCTGTCGAGAGCCAAAGGTAGATCATCCTGCGACAGCCGATCTCGTCGGTTTTGACGACGGTGTGCATATAGTGGTCTGGACGCAAGAAGAGAGTCGGCTCACCTAGGATATCTGAAGGCTTGCCAGGATCAGCTAATGTCTCGCCACAATCCAAGCCAATCACCAGCCGACCTCTAAATAATGTAGTGTCCTCGGCACGTCGGTGGTATCGAGAGAGCCTTAGCGAGGCGAGGCGGACCGCTCTGGGCGTACGCATTGCCCGATTCTTCTCCATTGGCACACAGAAGCGAAGGCTCGTCAACCCTCATATTCCATGGAGTCACCGGATCTCCCCTCCTGACTTCCCCTCCAGCTCATCGTCAACCGACGAACCGACGCCAGCAGAGCGTTCCGGCCTCGCTCGCGCTCGCACTCCTGGGTTCGCGAAAACGGGGAACGTCCAAGACGAAACATACCTAGTACAGACATGCTGGGACGTCACGTATCCACAGAGAGTCGCTTGGCGTTAGAGCACGGAGAGACCATATGAATGTGGTGTGTTTTGCGACATCGCAGCGGGAGAGGCTGTCGGAGAGATCTGCTCAGTCTGTTGCTTGCGTGAACGGGCTGCAAGACGTAGGAGACATCATTACGCACCAGATAGCCCGAGCTTTGCCCAATTGAACTCCTCCGACACGACGAAGCAGCTCCTCGGCTGACGGGAATCAGTGAGGGCGACGGGAATCAAAAGGTCTGGACATACCAAAAACACACAACGACGAATCGAAAGGCAAACAGAGAAACCTCCCGCTTCCGTCGCATCCTCCCCTCTTCCGGGTTGTTCAAGCGTGGACTGCTGCTTGCGTGTATTCGGCCGAGGTACCGCCAAACGCCGAGGGAGCTCGTATCGTGAGAGAGACCCAGACAGACGCTGGTACATTGCTTCAGCGTCTGGGAGGGCTGTGATCCGTGGAGCAGAATGGAGGGCCGAGATGGTGGATAGCTGGAGTCGTCGCCGTCGCAATACAATCCGTCGATTGGAGGAGTCATGGCCAGGCGTTACACGCCGAAATGAAAGTTAAGATGGATGTGAACTGCGGAGAGTGATGTCAGCTGGCGGCGCGGAAAGGAAAAAAAAAGTAAACGCACGAGTTTTGCCCTCAAGGTCCCCGTTCCGCTCTATCCAGTATCGTATGTGCCCGATTGTTACTCCCTGCACGGCGACTGCCAACTAGCTTGCTTGAGTGAGTCGATGGGGATGCGGACGGTGTGGTTGGTGTTTGCGTGGACTCGTTTTCGAGGTTATGGATGGATTGCCACGGGCTACCCGTTCAGGAGACCAAAGGGCGCTGCTGGTGAGTAAGCGGGACGTTAGCTCCCCAGAGCGAAGAAAACGCACCCGGATGTAGTGCGACGATGTGTCTGACCAAAAAACTTCAAGATGGGCGGAGGCGGCGGAGCAAGGACGAGCAACCGCATTGGATCGCCGCTATTGCTATGAGCACAGTACTCGGCGAGGCGGCAGCACATACCTGAGTGACCGCTGGAGAACGAGGAGAGGTTTTCGTGGTGATGATGGTCGAAGGCAAGATTAGTCGTGTGACACGCTATCCACGTCTTACTCCCAACGTCCACGAATACCGTGTTTCGTCTCCATGGATTCCAGCTGTACAACTCAACTGGCGTTCCCACCCACGTACACACCACTCAGCTTCTTCTGAACGCGGAGTTGTTTCCTTGAGATCGAGATGCTCTCTGCCGGCGCCATAGAATCACCTCAGGATTCTACTTGTTCTCTGGTGCGAACGGGACGAGGCGAAGGAGGGACGTCGAGCGAAGCCGCTGGGCTTGAGAACGAAGGGCCTGCATAAAAGGTTAGTGAGATATTGAATATTTCGTGTGGGTGCTTACTTGAGCAAAGAATCGACAGAGTGTTTGTGTCGTTTTTCTCGAAGGCGGCGCCGTCGACTCGGGTGCGAACGGTGCGAGGCGCTGGAAGGACGTCGAGGGAAGGCGTTGCGCTTTAGAACGAAGGACCTGGGTCAAAGGTGAGGAAGATATGCAAGAATTTCGTCGGAGGTGCTTACCTTGCAGTGCGACGACGACGACGACGACGGCGCCATCAATGCGGGTGCGCCGAATAGGACGAGGCGGAGGTGGGGACATTGAGGGAAGCTGTGGCGCTTTAGACCGAAGGACCTGCATGAAAGGTGAGCAAGATATCGAGGTTCTTGTCCGGGGGTGCTTACCTGATGACAGCGATACGATGGGACGTAGATCTCGACGGCGGCGGCGTCTACGGTCGGTGAAAATGGAACGAGGGGGCGGAGGGTCATCGAGGGGAGCGGGGGAGCGTTAGAAAGAACGACTGGGTCGACAGGTGAGTGAGATAGCGAAGATTTAGGGTGGACAGTGCTGACTTGTAATATTCTTGCAGTGGGACGTTGACGTCGACGACGGCGCCGTCGATGCGCGTGTGGGTAGAACGAGGCGGTGGATGGACATTGAGGGAAGCTGGAGACGGTTGGAACGAAGGACTAGGATGAAAACTAAGCAAGATATTCAGGTTTTCGTCCGGGGTGCTTACCTGATGATGCCGATGCGATGGCCGTCGATCTCGACGACGGCAGCGTCGACGGTCGTACGAATCGTACGAGGCGGCGGAGGATCATTGAGGGAATCCGGATGCGTTTTGAAAGATGGACTGGGACAAAGTTTGAGTGAGATATTCGAGATTTCGTCGGGGGGTGCCTACTTGAGATATTCGTGACATAGTGGGACGTCGAGCGCCACGACGGCTGGATAGACGCTGGTGCGAACGGGACGAGGCGGTGAAGGGTCATGTAGGGAAGCGGGGGAGCTTTAGAACGACGGACTGGGACGAAATGTGAGTGAGATATGGAAGGTTTTGTCGAGGGGAGTGCTTACTTTGAGTGTTCCAGATGCAGTGTGCGACGTCTAGCGCAACAACAACAGCGTCTACGCTGGTGCAAATAACGGGACGAGGTGGAAGGATATCGAGGGAAGCGGGGGGTGTTTGAAACCAGTGGGTCCGTGCAGAATTGCGCGAGTTGGGTAGGATTTCGTCGGGGTGCTAACTCGGGACACAGTGCAGCGTCGAGGGCAGCCAGGGCAGCGTCTAGCGAAGGTCGAGCGACAGGAGAGGTTGGAGGGACATTGAGGGATGCAGAGGGCTTGTGGAACGAAGGATTCCAAGGAAAAGTGAGCGAGATATACAGATTCTCGGGCTGCTTACCTCGGAGTATAGTCTCAGTATACGGCGTTCATATACGGCGACGCGGAAACACCCCAGCAATAGGCCCGACGTCCGAAGCGAGCAGACCGCAGCCGTAGGTAGTATTCCAGAGGTGTTGAGAGACTTGTCGCGACGCGACATGGTGGCGGAACGGAACGAGTACCGGGCAGCGTGTGAACCCGGCTTGATTCCGTTTCCGATTTCTCACCGACTCCGCTTCTCAGTTCTCACCGACTCGGGGAATGGGAATGGGAACGGCAATGGCAACGGCCAGCACACTCTCCTCGCACAGGGCCACTGAGCAGCCTCTCAGCCGCCACACCTACCCAACTCCTTTGCATCCCCACCGCTGGTCCCTGCTTCACTCGGCAGTGGCTGGGGCGGCTAGCTCACACACAAGCCACCTCCTCTCGTCGTCTACTCGCAGCAGGAGCTTCTCCTCCGGTGGTCGCTTTGGGAGCACCTTCGAAGACGACGAGCTCGTGGATCCCGACGACGAGCTCTACGACGCTCACTACGGCTCGTACACGCAGTACCGTGGTCGGCCGACGGCTGGCGCACCCGACCTCTCCCGCAGTCGCTCTCGTCGTCGTCGTCTTCGGGCCATGGCTACAACCCTAACGTTGGGATCGGCTCGGCACCGAATTCCGACGTGACGTCGCGTCTGGACCTACGCTGGGCACAACAATCTCTATCCCGGCAACGCTGGCGGAGGACTGGGTAGCTGCTATGGCAGTCTGGGCGGTGGGGCGTCGAGTGTGCTTAGGCAGCGGGAGTGAGAGCGGGAAGACAGGGAGAATACGACCCGGAGCACGTTCCTGCGCGACGTCGTCCTCGACGATGGGCCTGGGAGCTCTGGGAGCGCGAGCGCATGGGTGGCGGGTATCGAGAACGAGACCTGGTCAGAGCTACGGTCGCGCGGCGGGTCGATAGGGAACTTCACGATACAGGTCCGTCCGTCACGCAGCTAGTGCACCTGCAGAGACTGAATTCCCTTAGCCCTCTTCCGACCTGCACGACAATCGATCGCGACGAACGAAAAGCTCTGCGATTGCGACCCAGCAGCAATGCATTCATCACGGCAGCATATTGGCCGGTCTTCCGCAATGCCGCCGTACAAATCCACTGCTCTGTCGCTCAGACACGGAGACATCGCAAACGCAGAGCTTGACGGTCCAGCTTTCGGCTTCTTCGTCAAGACAGGACTCCATCTCGTTCGTTACATCCGCCAGTCAACGTCAGGCTTGTCAGATGAGGTGACTTTCGTCGTCGGTGCCAATGTGGACGCTGGCAGCATTCCACTCATCGTCCACGCCATTGTCTTCTCGGAGACGGCCATTAGGCGAACGCGATGCGTTGCTTTGACCTTCGCCGACTCTGCACCTGCGCGCGCTCTCTCTATTCGGCGAGCGGCCACAAACGAGCCTCCCACTCCATTTCCATCCCCTTCCAGTGCCACATTCGCCGTCCCGTCCGATTCTCGCGTCCTCGTCCTAAACCCACTCTGGATAGGCATACACCGATATCGCCAGTGACGCACGACTCACACGGGTATCCTGTATCGCCCCAGCTCGTCGCAGACCACATCTACTTCACAAAGGGCTGCAATCCCGCGGTTTCGCACCCAAGAGGACCGTGTCGTCTTGGTGACTTCTGCATACCCAGCCAGTCAAGACGGGTGTTGTCACCGCGTCTGTGTGTCTGCGAGAGTCTGACTCCTCGGCTGCCCGTCGACGTCTAGCTCGATCTTCCCATGTAGAATCGAAGCGGACATGGACTTCCTGCGCAATACGGCTTCACCTGTCCCCATACACTCCGCATACGTCTTTACAACGCCCGGATCGTCACATCCACCTCGATTTATTGGTATGGCTCGACTTGGCTATTGACAGGTATCCGACGACCCAAACTCGTCATTGTGGCCAAATACCACGGCGTTCTTTCATCACTCCGCCGTCCATCTTCTGCGCGTGGTTTACAGCCGCATCTTCGACACGCTCGAGCCTTCCCGCGACGTCGCTCTCAGTGAGGACGGAGATGCGTGTCGTTTGGCCGATTCTACCGGCAACCAACCTCCTTCGCGTTCTCTCGCAGAGACACTGCCGATACACGGCTCATTCCCCCAAGCGTCTCCGTCTATTCAGCCTGAGTCCAGGCGGAAATCCAGGCACGTGTGTGGCGAGCGATGACGACTAGATCGAGAATCCACGCTGCGTGCTGAGTCTGTTCCTTTCCCTCCGCCGCCTGAAAGCTAACCAGATATTCACGCTCGCAGGACGACGAAGAACAAATACGACGTCGCCTTCAAGCGCCCGCACGCTCTCCCACTGGAACGGAACGAAGGGCGACTGCCTCGCGCCAGCGACTCCGCTTCGCCCGTATCCATCTTGTCCTTCGAATCTCTCGGGCTGTTGGCTGCTAAAGTCCGATGGCGATGGTCGACGACCAGGGTGAGCGTGCTCCTTTGTCTGTCGCTTTCCCCGCCAATATTGACGGCCAACTTGCAGTAACCCTACCAACTTTGTTTATCCAATGCTCATGATCATGGTTGAACAGGATTAACTGTTTAGTACAATCTTCCCCGACTCTTCTAGAGGAGGGTTTTGTCGAGTGATCGGTCCCGACTCCCGCAAAAGTGAGCCCACCAATCATATCGCGAGAATCCAGTCAGCTGGTCGGTCTCATGATAAGTTATGACCGTGTTTGTTTGTGGTTGTGTATATCAAAAGCTGTTGACTCGGGTGCAATTCCGTGATCACCCTCACCACTCCGTTCAGATCCGTGTCTTCACGCAATGAGTTCGAAGCGCTTGCCCAGGCTGCACTTCGCTGTGTGTTGTATTGTCAGTGTTCAATATTTATGTTCCTCCTTGAGTCTTGAGAGTCGGGGACAGGTGCTTGCCACCGCTACCGATCTAAGTACTGGTGCTATCTACTGTGCCCATTCCACCCAATGTAATATCTGATGAACGGATGAATGGATGAACAAATCATACACGGATGAAGAGTGAACTCACCGGAGACGAGCTTTTAATGGGATCTGATTATCTGATTATCGTCGTCAGGGTTGTCGAAGGCAAGGGGAGGAACACACCGAAAGGAAGTAAAAGTTGAATGGTTCAAAAGATTAACCTTCAAACAAATTAGTGAGGCAAAGAGGGGTCGCTGAATCACTTGCAGGAAGGCGGTGGTGGATTAAATGGCGAACAGATAAACCGTAGCATGACCTTGAAGACAGTTATTAATAATCAGAACTTGTGCAACTCGATAATCGTCTCACTATCGGTCGGAGTTGATGATCACGCGATTAAACGATGAATCTATAATATTTTAATACAGCCAACGTGCCTGAATACTCCTGCTTACGAGAGACAAGGAATTTTTGGGGTGATGAAAGAATGAACCTATAATGATTTAATCCAGGCTCAGTTCCGGCTAACACAGGCAGGAAAAGCGATGAATTTAGTAACACACTTACAAATACTTACAAATTTCTAAGCCGAATCGGACATCGACTCGTAGTGCCAGCTTGGGCGCACAAACTTGGCCCACACACGCATTCCTGCTGATGCTCGGGAGTTTATTTCTACTCTTGCTCGTTCAAAAGTCGCGCCTCAAGAAATCGTACGTGTACCTTGTGATCATGATATCGCGATCTGACTTCTTCCAAGCTCAAACTTGTTCATCGGGGAGCATACAATGCAGATATTGACTGCGACAAACTCGAGAACGACAATGTTGTCGCCCAGCGCGCCGAGCTTATTCAACTGTCTGATGTCTGACGAATCGTACGCGCTGTGGAGGCTGAGATTGTACGCCTGCATCCTGACGACGGCCTGTCAATGGTGCGACGGATCGAGAAATTCCGCCAGAATAACCAGCTTCTGTTCTTCAAGGCAAAGAGCGATCCACCTCCTGCTGGCTCAAACCTGGCTACCGACCTCTTCGCGCTCGGCATTCAATCGCGATGGCAAGAAAGCATATTTCAGAAATATGGCGGACGCATCGCCTTCGTCGATGGAACCCACAACGTCTCGATGTACGAAGACCTCAACCTTTTCTCGCTTCTTGTTCGTGACGATTGGGGACATGGCATTCCTATCGCGTGGCTGCTTGTTTCCAACCGCACGGAGGAAACACTGGTCTATTTCTTCCGAGCCATTCGACAGCGCTCTCCCACCGTCATCCCGCAATACATCATGTCGGACTTCGACTGGGCACAAATCAACGCCTACGGATCGACAATTCTGCTTTGCTGGTGGCATGTTCTTCATGCATGGCAACAACACTTTCATACTGCAAGCTTTCCAGAACTGTGGACGACGATGAAGGCCTGGATTCGCATCACCGATCCCGCGCGCTTTAATGAAACTTGGCATTGGATTCAACTCCATGCTCTACCAAGTGTCGTCCAGTATCTCACCGCATATTGGATGTGTCCCGATGTTGTCAAAATGTGGTCAGCGTTCTACCGCACTGGTTTCGATATATTTCAAGCCAACAATACGAACATGTTGGTCGAAGCGTACGTACTCCACTCTGCGTATCACCACCGATGCTAATGATTTGATAGTTGGCACCATGTCCTGAAATCAATGTTTCTTCACGGCAGATGCAACAGGCGGCTCGACCATCTTCTCCACATCCTCGTGGAGTCAGTGATTCCACACTACACCCTCAAGCATCGGCGTCAACAGCTAGGATTTCAAGGCATCGACCTCGAAGAACAGAAGCGACTGCAAGCCATCGAGAAAAGTGTCACCTACTCGAAAGCGGAGATCATCTCCGTCGGCAACCTCACCTACCTCGTTCCTTCCCAATCCGTCGCCAGCAAGTGCTACAAGGTTGATGCAGAGGCCAAGACGTGCGATTGCCCCGACTTTCCTTTGATCTCGCTCTGCAAACATCTATGTGCTGTCCAGTCGCTCTTCGAGAACGAGATCTTGGTGGACATCGATATTCCCGAGGAACAAGACACCACTGACGCCAATCATCCGCCTCCGGTCCTCACAATGCCCGACGTTCCCAGCCTCACAACGCTTACTAGTACCGAGGAATGCGAAACCACGGATGTGATGTCTACCAACAAGATTACCCTTGCGGAGAAGGTCGAGCGCTTGGCTGCACGTATTCGGCACTCAAATCAACCTGATGACGAGTTTCCTCGGCTTCAAGAGCTCGAGGCGGTTGTGGACAGCATGCTCGAAACGACATCTAGCGAGGACGTGCTTCCGGCGATCATCAGACTTGCTCCAAATATCCGAGGCGCGGAATGGGAGAAGACCAAGACGTCGATGGGTGGGAAGTCGAGGAAGAAGTGCAAGATCATTACCTTGGACGCCGGCGAGGCAACGACACCAAAGGCTCTACCCAATATCAAGGCCAAGAAGAATGTCACTGGTGATCCAGCATATGGTGGAGGAAAGTCGAGTGGCAGCAAGGCCCGAGCCGATGCAAAGGCAAGCACATCAACCCCTGCTGGCATCCTTCCTCCATCCGCATCCTCCATCTTCTCGCCCCGTCCGCCACCGATCTTCTCACCCCGTCTGCCCCCCATCTACACCAAATCTCCAATGCCGCCGGCGCCGCGACAACCATCAAGCAGCAATGACATGTCCATGTTTGCTGGCAACGGCGCGCGTTCGGCTACCGCACCCTTCCTTGCGCGCAACGACTCCCCGTTCTTTCAAACTCCCAAGTAATTGTTAACACTACATGCACGGGAATAAATTAAAAATAATATATGGGCTTTTAAAAAAAAGTCACCATCGGGAATCGAACCCAGAGTCAAAGGGTCAGCGAGATGACCGAGATCACCGTAAGCGTCTTCACGTTTGATGGTTTGATGGGAGGCGGATTTCACGCTACTGATTAATCGTCAGAAAGCGGCAAGGAAGTGATAAAGAAATACGTACGAGCCCGAGATTAACTCATTTGTCGTCGGGCCACGAACTCCATAGAAAATGACGATTTCAGCAGGACCCAGACGGCCATTCTGACAGAAATCGTGCGCGTACAGCGTCAAGTGGTCAACAAAGTTGGCCTGGTTTCTAGAGTGAGAGCACTTAGCAACTTGAAGGGACCGAAGGAAGCGGAGTACTCACTGTGCGATATTTCCAGCTTGCGCAGCTGCCCTAGCCTCCCAGTGACTACGGTCCTCGGTGGGCAACGCGTCCCAGAGCGCTTTGAGCGCACTCTGGTAAGGCACACCGTCGGGGCCGCGCATCTTGGTGTTGATGGTGTCCTCCTGCGTCGCGGCGAAAAGCTGGCGAGCAGTTTTGAGGGTGGGGAGCAAAGGATTCGGAGTTGTCGGAGTTTTGATGGGGAGGGTGTTGGACGGGGCGTTGCCGGTGACGCGCCAGACTTGATTCTGGTAATTGGTGAAGCGACGAACAGTTCTCTGACTGAAAGCGTCAGAATGAATCTCGCAAGTCAAACGAACACGCACCTCATACTGTAGTATTTCATTCAATTCGGCATGTCACGGTCACACTCGATTTTGGGAAACACCGGCAATAATTTTTTCTCGATTTATCCGATTTTTGGGCGAGTTTTGATGAAATCAAAAAATCGTGATCCGGCCGAATTGAACGAAATACTACAGTACCACTCGTTCCGGCTGAGTTGATCACCGAGGACCTCAAACTCGGGACTCGCAAAGCAACGCGCGGCCAGCGCTTTCTTTGTCCGCGTGCGCGAGTTACGGCTGAGGCCGCTGTCGAGAGCGTGATGCCATTCCGGCATCAGCGCACGAATGACGGTGTCTTGGGAGTCGGTGAAAGGGCTGGTACGCATGTGGGGGGAGAAAAGAGGGAACAATCCAGCCGAGCCAGACACCCAAGACCATAAATGTTTTCGCCGACCAAGTCCGCGTAATAGGGGGAGTGCCAATCAACACTCAAAAAAAAACCGTCTGGCAAGATCTCACCCGGATGTGCGGCTGCTACCATGGTGAATGCCTCGTTCCTGAGGTCCGACTGCGTCGGTGTGCCTTTTGGAGAATATGAAACTTTGGTGACTGCTAAGCGGCCGTTTATCCATCAATCATTTGCCTTCGGCGCGCTCGGCTAGCGCACCGCAATGTGACACTCCTGTTTCCTGCGCTGATCAGCGCCGTTCAACGGATTTTCATCCTCGTCGATCTCGCCGCACCGCCCGCCACATCACCGCCAATCAATTCCGAATATGCAGGAAGGCCTTCGGCAAAGTCTGACCATTGCAGTTCCGCCGCAATTCCGTCAAGCACCGTTTATCAATTCCTTTTTGGCATCGATCCCGCTCCTCCCCGTTCGCCAATTTCGGCAAAGTCCGAGTCGTCTATCCTTCTGGCAGTACCAGCCTCCGTCTGTACCAAAGTTCTGCCGCTCGGTGTCAGGTGCCATTGAACAACTCCTCATTGGTATTGATCCCGCTCCTCCTCCCCGTGTACTAATGTAACACGGTGCGGTGCCTCTGCAAATTTCGACAGTTGTCTATTCCATCATGGCTCTCGGGGTAGTACCGGGCCTCAGTAACTTGCCGGGCCTCGGTAACTTGTTCAATAATCGCCAGCCATGGCTCATTTTTTGTCTCAGGGGCACTGTTTATCCAATTGCATTCTCTATCTCAATCAATCCTTGCTGCGCTACCGGGACTGTGCATTCACCTTTCCGGCCAGGTACCGTTTAACGACCTTCCCACATTTGATTTCTTTCCCAGCCCGGTACCGTTTAGCGACCCTGCTGCATTTGATTTCTTTCCCGGCCAGGTACCGTTTAACGACCCCGCCACATTTGATTAATTTCTCGGCCAGGTACCGTTTAACGACTTGCATTCCCGTCGATCCCCGCCGTGCTTGGCAATCACGCCACGTAGAAACTCGAACGATAAGTTGCTATTCCGTTGCTATTCCGTGTTTCGCCACGCTAGGTTATGTAATCTTGCAGCGCCGTATAGAATCAAGCACTCCGGCAAGTCGCCAGTTTAAAAGGATTCTAACGTTCAATCATCCTCAAGAAGTGTTCTTACCTCATTCCCAATGCCTCCCCATCGTTCGGTCAACAGTTCACCAACAGGAACTCGCAGTCCCAAGCACAAACAGCGTCTTTCGTCCCCGGCCACGGCGTCAAGTAAGCAATCTATGTGTCGCTTCTTCAGTCTTACAATTTTCCTCAGACCGTGCCTCTCTCTTCTCGCACCCTTGGCTCGACTGACACCCCCACGGGATCCTCTTCGGGCGCATTCTCCACTCCCAGCAACAAAACTCGCAAGGGTTCGCCTTCTACCAACTTTGTAACTCATCCTTGGACTTGTACCCGCCCAGCGACTCACTCTTCGGCCTCCCCGTCGGCTTCCCCGGCAAGTATGTGCACACCAAATTTCACTTGTCGTTCTCCACTGACACTTATTAGGCTCGAGCTCCTCACCGTCCCTGGCGGATGCTGCGGCGTTCCGAGTCGCCGTATTCGCTTCCCTCCAGCTGCGCGCCCTCAAGAACAACACCAAGAAGGCGCACCTTGCTGCCCTTGACCGCGAACTTGAGCCATTCCTTCTCAGCGTGCCGCAGCCACGCGGATCTCCGTCTCATCCCCGGTGCACCGGACACGACCTGGCCTCTGTCACGCAAAACAAGGGGCGCGCGATGAAAAACCTCCATCGGATCGGCGACTTCTTTCGCTTCGTGAGTCTATTTGTGTTCCTTTCTTTCTTGCTCTCTTTCTCTCTGCACACCTCTGAGCCACTTCCAGTGCAAGGACTGCAACATCTCTCGATATGTTGGAACTGAGCCTCATCTCTACGACAATAACCCTCGCGTCAAGCAACTTGTGGATGCGCGTCGAGAAATTCTCAACTGTCGCAAGAGTTCGTGTCATTTCATAGCAGCGACAGAGGATGCCCGAGTTAGCAACGCCGCCGACGGTGTCAAATCAGGTGTGTCGTCTTCCTTGCTCACGATTTCGAGCTCATCTGTGTAAGGCACTGTAAGCAGCTACTGTGGGAGATGATGTCACAGCTTCTCAGCGCAGTGCGTTGCCTCTGCATTTATCTTCGAAGGATCGCTGACCAAAGTCTAGCTGCATGCGATGCGAACGACGATGTCTTCAACGTGACCGGGCCCGGTAAGCACTGAGTCTGTTCGCATTTTAGCATCACTCAAGAGATTCTTGCAGTTGTACATGCTAGGCGTGAGCCGTCCCCCGCCCTGTCCGAGAATTACATGGCGGCTTCTCCCCCTCGTGAAATGCCACCGCGTTTGCACTTCACGCGTGATCTTGTGATGCCCGCTGGTCTCCAGTTCGAGGACGACAACGGCGAGCTCATCGGGGAGTCTTCTATGGTGGGATCGCTGCTTCTTGTGCTGATTTGTGCTAATTATATTTCACAGGAAAGCGCAGGACTGGATAAATTGCAGCCTCTTGCAAAACAAGGTGCGTAATAGATTATGATAAACTTCCTTCCCTAACTATACAAAAAGCTTCCCGGGTAATATCGATTCCTTCCAGTAATTCGGATTCCGACTCCTCCGATTCCTGTGACACTGCTGATAGCAGTGTGCCGACGGTGTTATGCCTCGTTGGCTACTATCATGTACGCGTCTGTTGTACTCGAGCAGATCCATAACTAAACCAGCCACAGAAGCGGCGCGCACCGATTGTTGCACAAGTTACTGCTTCTCTGCAGCACACAACCTACGGCTGTGCGACGGTTTGTCTTGCAGACTACCTCGAGCAGCTCCAGGGTACGGGTTTCCCCATCCACGGCAAGCTCCGCCGCTACCTCCCGGGCATGCCCGACCGTGAGTGGGTCAAATATAAGCTGACAGATCGTATTTCCGTGGCGCCGAGGGACGATGTCATCTACATTCGCGCACAGGGCATTTGCGTGACGCCTCCCCGCCATATCTGGGAGCTGAAGCGCATCCGCGAGACGCTTGTCCTCTAATTAATCTACTAATTTGCCTGTTAGTTCCTTCTTTATCACTCATTTCACTCCCCAAAAGCATGTAGTGTGGCGTAAGTATCTCACTATGTGCACCTTACTTTATCTATTCATCCTTGATTTCATTCACGCGTGAAAGTTTGGGCCGTGTTTGGACCGCACATGATCGTGTGAACGACACGTTATGTCACACAGTCTCTCTTCGTTCCCCACCTGCCGGACCTGAATGGGCGAGGTAATGGGCTCGAGACTGGCGGAATGGGTCCACCTCTGGCTGGACGACATCCTGGGGAACACACCCTCCACCTTCTTGTTACATGCGAGCTGAGATCGCCGCCAGGTGTGTTGGCTATGCTCCTTTCTTGTCTCTCTTTCTTATCATTGCTGTAGGATCTTCTTGATCCTTCCCCTTCCTCCCACCTTCCTGGCTGTATGGCTGTATGGGCCTGCCTGTCCCGGGAACCCATGTCCTCAGCCCTCCAACGGCGCCGAGCGTTGACTCACATTCCATGCTCTTCACGGGTGGCTCAAGGAATTGGCCGGGTGGCATGGACTTTTCACCTGTGAAAAATGAACCCTGAAGCGCCGTAACTAGTGGGTGAAAGCGCGACGCTCGCAAGAGCGGAGTTGGGCCTGCGGGCTAAATTCTGGGCGAACTTTGTCCTTGGGCGGTTGGGGTCACCGCCGCCAGACACCCTCAACACCTAGCCTCAAACCTAGTCCGTGCTTTCAAATCCGCCCAACCAGTTAGGGGTTATAGCCGCTTCCGTGATCCGACGGTGATAGGTCCGATGTCACCTGTAACACTGTGACTGCCACGTCCTCGACGACGACCTCGCCCTACTCAGTCCTCCACCACATCCAAACCCTCAAGGCTTCCTATCCATTCCATCATCTGTCACTATCACCACCCTGCGACCAACTCCCGCCAGATGCACTTCCTTGCTCGCCGCCCTTGCGATGCCTCTCGATGTCCTGGTCCATACCCAGCGCCGACCGGTTAACCAAGCCTCTGCCCGCCCTCCTACGAGTCTATAATAGAGGCCTGGACTGATTTGAAGGCAGTTCTGAATGCAGGCGCGTCATAATGCTTCGACCTCGTCACCCACTAACCCTCCGACAGTTTCATGGCCTATACCCCGTTCCCACAAGCTTTCACTGCGCCAATTGGCCTCTATATGTGCAATGACTCCATTACCCGCTGTTTCCCCCGCCTCTACATCCTCCAGCCACTCTCTGCTCCCCTCATTCGCCTCTGGGGCAAAATCGCGCGCCTACCTCGAAAACTATCTCCAGCCTCCCAAAGGCGCGATACCTGCAGTCCCTCCCCAACATACAACAGGCCCCCGACTGTCTGAATGCGAATGGGCGGCTTGGAAACATCGTCAAGTAACTCTACTTGAGCACATCCGCCGGCGCTTGCTCACGTTCCCCAGTTTTGCCGTCAGATCACCCGTAAATCGATTCGAAACACCCCAGTACTCCCTCCTCGCCGCCGTACTTAATCGCTCAATGTTCTGCGCCGTGGTTGTCGAATACGAGGTCAATCTCGCTTGGATTGCCCTTCGTCACTCTCCTTACCCTTGCCACTCAGCCTGCACCACAAATCCCCTCAAATCCAACGTGCGCTGCCCTCAACCATCTCCGCCGCTGGTCCCAATCCCAGTTATACCGTCCCGTCAACATCGCCGTCGACGTTGGCGTTGTCAGCGTCGTTACCACCCAAGGTCAGCATGACGCAAAGGTTGTGTTCTGAACTCACCGTTGCCACAGTTCCTCCCTCTTCTGCATCTACCTCAGCCCTGGATGTCCCGTCACAGTCTCGACTACCTTGTACCTTGTCGGTTGTTGCCGTCGTGCTCGACAGCGCTTTGCATCCCCTTGCGCCGTTCTGACCCGCCTCGAGGGACGTTACGCCAAACGGAAGCGGGATCAGTTTGGCTGGCACTGCGCTCTTATGTGGGCAGTCAATCAGAACGAGAGGGAAGTTGAGAGGCACTGGAATTTTAGCTGCTTGTTACAGGTACGTCTCTCGGCTCGGCTCGTTCATCACGCTAACTTCACTTTCCTAGAGTTTCTTCGTGTGGATCAACAACACTCCCGTCGTCATTACACCGCGGCTGGGGTAAGTTTGGTTCCGAGCTGCAGTCGCTTACGCTAACATGCAATTCCTCCAGTTTCCGGCGGCCCGGACCTGGATACCACCCGATCCCACTCCCCGATCCAACTCCGGTTGGCGTGCCAGTGTGCGTTGGTATAGCGCCTGTGTGCGTCCTAGTCACGAGTGGTCGGAATTCGGTGTACCCCGTCTTTCTCCGTCCTGCAGCTTTCCATCCACTCCGCTGTCCTTGTACTCAGCGACTCGTAACTTACTACCTTGACCTACTACCCTACACACAAGGCATGACGGCCACCGTACAATACCCTACGATACTCGTTCTGTAGCTCATTGTATTCCATAGAACTGCCAATATTATATAATCACAAACCGTAAAAGTTACCACAAGTCCATGCCGGTCAAAACGGAGAACTTTAGGGGCAGTCCTTCCCATTCAGGAAGTGACGCCGGATCTAATCGTCGATCGATCGATCTCCTTCTCTTGCTCCCGTCCGCCATGTCCAGGGCAGCGAAACGCCGTGCAAATACCTTGGAAGAACTCGAGGACAACACGACGCGCTCCCAGCGGGCATTCACAGCACCTAAGCCAGCATCCCGTCCGCCTGCCGAGACTTCCGGCCTGCAGCCGCAGGGCGAGAGCGAGCCAGGAACCAACGTCCCTGCAGAACCTGCTCAGAAACGAGTGAGGATAGATTTCTCTTGTTCCTGTAGCTAATTTCCAAACAGCGGGTCCAACTACTCGAGGATTTCGAGGACAATTTCGATGAAATTGTAGACATACTTCTGGAGCATGAGGCAGACGACACAGTTGGATCCCAGTGTGCCTGCGGCAGGCCTGGGCATATATCAACGACTCAGTGCCGCGACTGCATGGACTATGCTGCAGCTTGCAACGAGTGCTTCGTGGAGCGGCACCAATTCACACCCTTCCACTGGGCGGAGGTGTGGGACGCTGCCCGCGGATTCTTCATCCGACACGATATCTCCAAGCTGGATCTGCCGCATGTCGATCTCTCTGGACCCAAACCCAAGTATATTCTACAGCTTGGCCACAATGGCGGTCAATGCAGTGCACCGACCGGCGAGCGCTTATTCACCGCTGTTGATTTGAATGGTATCCATTCGACTCGCCTCGCCTTCTGTGGTTGCAGAGAGCAACCTCCCAACCAGGTCCGCCAACTCCTCCGTGCAGGCCTCTTCCCGGCATCCACGCGAAAACCACTCACGGCGTTTACCATCAATGTTCTCAAACAATTCCAACTGCACAATTTCGAGTCCAAGAAGGCCGCCTACGACTATTTGAAGGCAATCCGACGTCTGTCGGATAACATGTTCACTAGTGACGTTGCGGTATGACTGATTTCAAAGCGACTACACTTTTTTTAATCGCCATTTAGAATCCTTATGCTGCGTTTCTACGCGTCATTCGAATATACAATTATTTGACCACCACCAAACGTGCAGGCCAATTCCACGGAATTGACGCTGCTCTGCCCCATCGCCCCACGGGGAATATTCTCGTCTGGTGCCCTGCTTGTCCCGAGCCGGGTCTGAACTCGGATCCGCTCCTTACTGACGTTCCCTCCGAGCTGCGGTAAGAACGCCTTGTCCTCTACACGTCATTCTAACCCACCATGCCCAGTCATCTGAATCAAATTCAACGCACCATGGATGGGAACTTCCAGTGCAACCAGTTCAGCAAGAACACGGATCCCGACGATGTCTCGCTGTTCAACGGCAGAGGATATTTCCCCCGCGAGGAAGAGTACAAGTCGTACCTTGTCAAGATTCCTGTTTCGAAAGAGGTACGCCGTTCGTCCTGTCCGTTAGCGGAGAAAAATCCCACATGGACCCATAGAAATCTACATGTACATATCTCACCGTCGTCAACAAGCAGGATAGAAAGAAGTTCAAGAACATGTCTGTAACTGGGACTGTGAACGTCCAGTGCAGCCATGTATTCATCCTCTCAACGGCGGATCTTCATCACGGCGAGCGGTATGTTTGAATCGACTACTTGAGTGAGTTCTGAGATTATCTTTAGATTTTCTAACGCCGATATGGCGTTAGCCCTCGAGCTGATCAAATGGAACACGGCGGAGAAGTTCAGCATTGTTCTGAAGCTCGAGATCGCCAAGGTCGACAAGGTCAAAACGTACGACATTGCGTGTGAGTACATCATCAATCTTCATGACCGGTTCGCGGAGCACTTCCCGGAGCTCGTTCACCTCGTCGACCGCATCAGATTCATGCGCGTACTTGTTTGGTACTGCCTACATGGCCTGCGTCGGTCATTTCCACGGCGAAACCGCTGAGCAATACTGGCCCGAGGCCAACCAGCTCGGGCCCCACGTTCGCCAAATGAACAACGGCCATCGACAGGATACGCTCATTAATCACCACGGCGACTGGAATTGGAAGAAAACGATGGCATTATGTGCGTATATCTATATTCATCGGAGCGCTTCCTGAAAGTGTATAGCGGCAACACTTTCGGACGATTTAGCGCTAGCGAAATCGAACTACGCTAAAAAGCAGAAGCATCTCATCGGCCTGAGCGCCACATTCCGCGACCAAATGGACGACTGGCGATCAATGCCCCGAACCTCCAAAAAAGTCGGCGGTGAATTGATTAGCGTCTACCGGCATAACTCCACGAAAGGTAGTTCCTCATATCATGGAGAGTTTCTATCTCTTACCTCCACTCTCAGTCCCTTCGCAGCAAGCTATATTCCAGAGACTCATCAATGACCAAGCTACCTTTGCCCGGACCGTCATCTCGAAAGGCGTTGTTGCCAACTTTATTGACGAAGCACTTAAGATCCAGGACCTCCAGTAAGCCTTCTTAATCTAGTGTATAATTTTGTAACACTTCTGCTCAGACGCCAGCTGGCCGCCCTTATCGCGGATCGCACGGAGCACGACCTCGTTTCGCGCCAGAAGGAGATCACCAACAGAACCTCAAAGGTGCAGGCACGACTCACCGCTTGGCGCAAGAGCCAGAAGACCATCATGCCCTCCGTGGGAGACGCTGTTGCGGCTCAGTCTCTGGTCACACCCCCAATTGCTGTTCACAAGGAGAAGTTATTCCTTCCTTCCGATTTTCCAACGAGCGCTGAACGTCTAAAATTGGAGCTGGATGATCTTGGCGCTGAGGAATCGCGTTGGCGTGAGGGTCAGGTTTTCGACATCCTCCGAGCTCTCCAGAATAACGTGAAAGGCGCGACCGCGATGCGCAGCGACAAAGCGAAGAACGATCGTCAGCAGAAACAGAACACGCGTGCCGGCGACCAAATTCGGCAGGTCCTGCGTCTCCGCGAGATCTTCAAGACATTGTATCATCTCGCCCGCACCGCCCTCGTTGTCCTCGACGGATCAACTCGCTTCCCAATCCTCCAGGATACAGACCTCTATATGAAGCCGGTCATGGATAAGCGGCGTGTTGGCGACTCGAAGTTGAGCGACGGCATGCTCTGGACGCGGCTAGGATAAATCGCCGCTTCATCCATGTAGCGGCACTGTAGCGGCAGTGAAGCGGCGCTGTAGCGGCACTTGCAAAATGTCTGGACCTTTATCTCAACGGTGAGCCGGGCAACCGGGTAACTTACAAGCGGGAGCGAAGCGCCTCGTTGTTGAGTTCGAATCACCGGTGGTTCCGTTGGGAGAGACGTCGTGCTCGTTGAGTTGGAGAGTGAGATCAAAGCTGACAAAGCATCTGAATCGGCACTGAAGCGGTAGTGAAGCGGCACTTAACGATGTCAATCGCCGCTCCAAACAGATTCATGCCACGATTGACGCGGCTCTCGCCATGTCCTGGCGCGGCTCTGACTTGGTCACAGAAACCGGAGCGGCGCGTCACAAACTTGGTGCGGCCCTCGCAAAACTTGGTGCGGCCCTGTCCGAACCGGTGCCGCACCACTCTAAACTGGGGCGGCACCTTCTCGCCGCCGCCGGCGACGTCGAGTCGTTCACAAACTATCCAGCACCCCGCGCCGCTTGTTGTCTTAAAACCGTTGTCCAGTTCTCACTCACTGAACGGTCACTGGCTCTTGACAGTGTTCGCAACTTGAACTTCAACACCATCATCATGATGCCCGGACCGCCGGCGGCTGCTCATTACGGTGCTCACTACAGCAGCACTCGTCCCAGACACTTCAAGTGGCTTGGACACTGGCACTATCGACTCGGAATGGACGTTGACAGCACTCAGGCTATGCGACGCGGATGAGTTCTGCACGAAATTCGGAGAACTGAGTGGTAGTACCGCCTCAGCTGCAGCCTGGAAGTGGCGGTGAAGCGGCGGTGAAGCGGTAGTGAAGTGGCGATGGCGCGGCAATGATGCGGCGACGGCGCGGTAGTCCACTTGAGTGGAGCGGCAGTGGTGCGGCACTTGCGCACAGCCACTGAACAAAACTCTGCTCACCGCTGTTCTCGGCAGAAACACCGCTATTCACTCCACAATAATTCTGCACCTCACGGGAACTCAGTAAGGAGACCCTGGGAGAGAAATTTCATTTGGTTTGAAGCGTCAATTCAATGTATAGGACTAGAGATGGGCAGGTTCGGTTCAAATAATCGGTTCGAACCCGAACCTAACCGAAACCCAGGTTCGGGGTTCAGGTTCGGGTTGTAGTGGTTTTTGAACCGAACCTTGGGTTCTTGGGGTCCAAAATCCAGGTTCGAACCGAAAAAATGCGTCCGAACCGCCTGAACCGACCGAACTGAACCGGACCTTGAGGTTCAGGTTCGGAAAATTTGGATTTTGAACCGAACCTGGGGTTCGAAGTTCGGGCAAAAGAGGCCAAGAACCGGACTGAACCGGACTTGCCCATCTCTATATAGGACTGTTGTTCAAGCTGAGATCTTGCTCACAGAGTTGAGCAAGTACCGTTTAATCAAGTTCAGACACAAGTGTAATCCACAGAGGATGGATGTAGGAAGCCTCTACAGCTGGGAGATGTCACTCAACCATCACCGCTCTTGCACAATGGTCGGTGCGGCAGTGGGGCGGCGATTGAGCACAGCCACCCACCCGTACCCTGCTATACCTCAACGAATGTTCAACATAAGAAAAGTGAGTTTTCTACAGATTACTGTTGTAAATAACCTAGGTATATAATCAATTATAACTCAGCTCCTGGTGAGAGACCAATAATAAGTACCCGAAGAATGTGTGTCTCGAACCTTTTGTATCAAAACTTGATTTATAAGGGGATTTTGTGTCCCCAGCGGCAGATTTGTCCCCAATTTGGCCTGGGAAGTCCGACGTAGAGCACGAGGAGGTCAATAGATGCCACACCGACTGTCCGCCCAGAAGGATTGGCCAGTGCTTGCAGTCTAGGGCGAAGTATTTCTAGTATACACGGATTTACTAAGATTGACCTGTAAACAGGTTGAAAATCGTATCAGCGTGCAGCGGACAGCACTGAGAGACGTTTCGAGGTCTACCGAGGTCAGTGGCAGACGTGCGGCACTTCGAAAAAATGGAGCGGCACTTGGGATTAGTGGTGCGGCAGTAGCGTGACAGTGGTGCGGCACTTATGTTCAGGCATTTGGACCTGCGAGTATAATTCAAACCCCCCCCCCCCCCCCCTCTAGGCTTGTCACGCGGAGCGGCACTGAAGCGGCACTGAAGCGGCTGGCGCGGCGATTTAACCCATCCGCTCTGGACGGCTCTAGCACCGCCGGTAGAAGATCCAGAGGAGATGGAGGTTGATGAACCCCCGCCCGGTATCATTTCTCTTGCCTTGGGTTTGCGACGCTGAATTCTTTGCAGCGCTGGCTCCATCCTCAAGCACGACTTCTGCCCGCGGAACACAGATGGATCGTCGGCAGACCGGTGTGTGCTTCCATTTCTCCCTTTCACGCCATTTGAAACTTTATTCAGGCCCACGTGTTCGCAAGATTGCCGCGCAGAAGTCCGACGACTCCCAGGCCCTCCAGGACAAGCGCGAGAGTGGATGGATCTGGCAACTCGGAAGGTTGACGAAGATGACTGACGTTGAGATGGATGAGTGGTCAAGGGAAGGTATGTGGCCAATCTAGCTCATCTTATCATGACTGAACATTGGAAGGTGTAGGGATGCCGCCCGTTACCGTCTCGACGGGTCTACGGCAACGGCCTACGGGTTGCCGTTGCCGTGCCGTCGACGATTTTGACGCGAGGACCTACGGGACGGTTACGGGACGGCTCCGACCCGTATGAGCCGTAGGAATACGGCCGTTACAGCCGTCGCTACGGGTCAACGGGTTAATGGCAAGATTCTAACAGATAAGCAATCACTCACCTGCGATGAGCAGTCCTTGCACGGCTAGGCGTTAATCACACGATAATCTTGTGATAATGTGCTCTGCGCGCCGTCGTTATGGCCTCCAAGGAACCGTCGACGGCTCTGATCCTGGAATCGGCATGATTCTGGAACCCACAATTTGTGGCAAGAAGTGTGTTAACGCACCGGTATACATTTCCTCAACCACTAGTGAGCTCCTTCACCCAGGCCGAACCGTCTTCTGTGCTGATTTAGATGGTTCCGCCCCAAACTACAGCTCTGACGACTGATTGAACGATCTTGGATTGATCCTAGCTACAAGATGTTGAAGCCCCGCTTGAAAATGCTCTGGTCTCACTCTGAGGTCATTCAGAACCCGTCGACCCGTCCCGTAGGCCGTTACGGCCGTCCCGTGGCCCGTCCCGTGCCCGTAGAGCCTCCCGATATGCTGCTCCACGGCCGTGATATTGACGGCCGTTGCCGTAGGTGAGCCGTCAATTCGACGGCCGTTGCCGTTACGGTAACGGGCGGCATCCCTAGGAAGGTGATCGAGTCCAGTGGTTCCGCGCCGAGGCAGAGATGTTGCGCTGGAGAGAGCAGAAGGAACAGAAAATCGCCGAACTGCTCTGAACGCGCCGGAGCTTTTTAGAGATGGAGTCAACGTGGTCAGCCCTGGCTATTCGCGAGAATCGCCCCGGGTACGCTGCCTACACCCGTCAAAAATCCGCCATGTATGGACGAATGGCGCAGGATACGGAGGCACAGATACGCAGCGCGGGGCATGGTGAACTGCTGGAGGTTGGCGTGAACTTTGTAGATTGGGTGGTAGCACAGCGGAAGGAGGAGGACGCAGAGTTTGACAGGCTGGTGTATGGCTCACAGTAACCAATCGAAGTCCGCAATTGAAAGGCAACACTCAATGGCATGGTGGATGGATGGCTTGCCATCAACCGGCTCGCGCTCGCAGCGGTCAAATCAACCGTTGACCTGGACATGAAACACTTTCTTCACTCCCCGATGGACCAGTGGTAACTGCTGTGCCTCGATTCACCAGAGACCCTCGCTCGGTTCAATCCTCCGATGTACCCTTTTTGGGATTATCGGATCAAAAGTCGTTGAACTGTTAATCGACGAATTAAACGTTCATAGGTTCATCGCGCTCGGATATGCCCCGCTCGTCACCCCGAGGACCCGCTGGGAAGCATTAATCAATCCAAAAATCAGTTAAACCCGCTGAACCATGAATATGCCCGAGGGATAAACAAAGCTGGTAGTAATTTATCAACTTGAAAGGCAGAAGCACCCCACCACCACTAACGCGCCACGCTCGACTCAGACAGCTGTCGTTTCGTCGGACGGGTCCTTGCGAAAGAGTGCCAAGACAGTCGACTCGACTCGACTCGGCCGGAACAGCGGTGCGGCAGATGGGAGGGCGAGGAATTGGCGGAGAGCAGGCGCGTCGTCTCGAAAAGCCAAAGCATCCGCAGACCGAGTGCGTTGGCCGCATCGACCTAACGCGCTTCATGTATTACTAGTACCCGCTCGCAAGCTGATCATACTTGCTTGTCCTTTCTGCCCCCACAAAATGCTACACACATGTATTACACAGAAGAATAGCATTCATATTGCACGTATAACAAATCTGATTGACCAAGTATAACCAATCTGTGATGTTGTTGACGCATAATGAATAGTGTCGGCTCATCCGCGCTTGAGCCGATGCTTGAGCCGTTTCCTTAGGAATTTACACCACACGTAGCTGCTGACGATTAGAGTCATCCCTCAAAATTCGAGCCTTGTTGAGTAAAATCTGAAGTCAGTATTCGCTATTTAGTTTTCGGATTTAATTCCCAAAAAGGAAATAATTTCGCCCGCGATATTGTGGACACCTGCTTAGCCTCGCTTGCCTGCGGTCCCGTTCCAGACTGCAAACAAGCCGAGGTGGTATGCTGCTGGGACGACACGGGGAATGACGACTACTTGCGTCTGCGCGTCCCAGACTCCCAGTAGTCTTCGTCAGCTGCGTGGTGGTCATGAATGACTCCGATGGGCTCGTTCGGGGGGTAGCGATGCGGACTCGAGCGCAAGAGAGTGGTGTCCTGGAGGCGAGGGTTGTTGTTTAGGGTGCTGTGAGAAAGCCTGGTTTGAAAACCAGTTTAAAAACAGTTTTTAAAAACCGTTAGTTTTGAATTCCAAAGCCACGACTTGATGTTTGTAAACACTCACATGACGTAGCATAGCCTTCATACCACCATTTCTCCTCCAAAAAAAATCTGGCATGACTGGGTGTGTGGCTACTCAATCATACCAAGGCTTGGTAATTTTCTACAGTGAGAAAATCCAATCCCTCAGTCATTTTCTGACCAACCTGCCCAAGTCAGCGTGCCTTGTGATGTGTCGGGCTTCTCGGGCCATGGGTTTCAAAACGGTTTATAAACACCCTGTTTTTAAAAACCAGTTAGAAACACCTGTTAGTATTGAATTTTGAATTACTCACAGCACCCTATTGTTGTTGGTGGTCGGTGTGGGAAGGAAAAAGCAGATTGAGACCATGGACGGTCGGATGACGGGATGACGTGGCACCTCTGCTGGCCGTGGTAGACGGACAGGAGGAAATGCTGAGCCCAGGGTGTGCGAGGCACATAGGCCGAAAGATTTTGGGCGATGGAAAAGGAAGACGATGTGTTCCCAGGTATGTAGGTGGTCCTCCAGGCAGACTACACTACAGAAGATGGGCGTGAGTGGAAGACCAACACATTGTAGATGTACCTCACATCGAAGCTTTACCCTTGCAGATTTTTGCACTCCGACCGACCCTTGCCATTCATGTCCACCAGAGAACCCGCTGCGCGAGAGTCGGCGAGACCCGTTGTAGAGATGAGGACCGGAGCGCAGTGCACCAGACGCAGATTCAGCCTTGCTGGTTTGTTGACGAAGGTGTTGCTGCAGGAATTGAATCAGCTCTTGACGAGTCAGAGTAAGAACGTCATGACCTACTACTTACTTACTTATTGACTTGGTGACTTGCAAGTGTCGGCTGAGCCGACTCTCACCATTTCCCTAGAAATTTGGACAGCAGGTAGCTGTTGACAATTTGAATCATCCCTGAAAATATGAGCGCTGTTGAGTGAAGATTGAGGTCAGCAAGTTCATTAGATTTGCCTCAAGGTCATTAGAAAATTTGCTCAATTCATTAGATTCACGAGTTGAGTCAGTAAGTTACTGATGTTTTGAGCAAATTTTGTAATGGGCCAATCTTGTTGTGCATCCTTATATTGAAGTTTGGTAAGGTTGGATATGATTCTGGACCGTCTTTTCAAGGGCTTTGCAATGGTGCCACTCGCGTCCTGATCCGATCAGCGGTTGATAGAGAACCGCACTTTCAACTGCCAGTTTGCCCTGATGCAGTGGAGCTGGAACCATGTGTGAGGGCTCATCTGAAAGCCCTTTGGAATACCTCCCTAGCGGTACCAGAACCACGGCAAACAGACCAGAACTCATAGAGATATGGGCCATTCTTTGTTTCAAAGACTCGATGTTTCGTCAGTATTTTGCATTTTGTGACCCAACCACTACAGTTAGGCCTAGGGTCATAACAGAAAGGTTGATCACCTAAGGGGTCCCTACGATTTGGCTTACTCAGATTTTTCATCCCTCACATTTGCGAAATTTCATTAGATTCACTTGAAGGGTCCTTAGTTGGGTAGTCACATTTCGCTAAAAGTCATTAGATTTGGTCAAAGTCATTAGATTTGCGAAAGTTCATTAGATTGGTTTGAAGGGTCCTTACTTAGTTCATTAGATTCGCTTCAAAGTCATTAGATTTGGTCAAAGTCATTAGATTTGCGAAAGTTCATTAGATTCAGTTGAAGGGTCCTTAGTTAGTTCATTAGATTTGCTTCAAAGTCGTTAGATTTGGTCAAAGTCATTAGATTTGGTCAAAGTCATTAGATTCACTTGAAGGGTCCTTAGGAAGTTCATTAGAGTCATTAGAAAATTTGCTCAATTCATTAGATTTGCTGAAGGAGTCAGTAAGTTACTGATGTTTTGAGCAAATTTGCTAAAAGTCATTAGAAACCGGTAAAAAGCCTTCACGGAGATAATTCCCAAAAAGGAAATAATTTCGCCCGCGATATTGTGGACACCTACTTTCACGGTTTTCGATGATTTGTTCAAATATGTGGCTGAACACCCCAGTTTCCTATAGTAAGGAGGGAAGGGTGTAAGGACTCTCGGGTCTGAGCATTCATTAAGTACTTCTGGGTGTGAATGGTGGCAGCTGTATCCCAGCCATACCGACTGTAATTTTGAGTCAATTTGGTCCCGGTGTCAGTATGTAAATATGTCTGCCTTGCGCACATTTGGGTTCTGGGGGTAACAAATTTGGGATGAGGGTAACAAGTGGGCAGTCCGAAAGGATAGAATGAATAGGAGCAAGCTGCTGTAGTAGGATGGTCCGATCCCATCCTAGGGCCCCGCAGTGGCTTGTAAGGATTTGTTCGTTGCTCACTTGGGTCAGTACCGTGAGGGAGGACCATTGAAGGCAATACACTTAGGATTGGGTTATCAATTCATGTTTTCTGGTTACAGTTGGTTCTGGGGGAGAACTGGAGCAGGAGACGTCCTGCTTTGGTTTGAGACTAGTTAGTCTCAACAACAGTGAAGTTGACAAAAAACACAACTCTGGGCAGCAGAGGTCTGTGCACAGATGCAGCGCATTTACTTACTTTCTTATCAAGACCTTGCTTTCTTTTGTTCTTGCTTTCTTTCTTTTGTTCTTTGTTCTGGCAAGGCTTTAATCTTTGGGACCTGGTCGCTTCGTGCGGCCCTTCTTTACTGTTGTGGGCTGTGTTCTTCGGGAATGTGGTTCACGGTGGTAGAGGGGGTTTATTGTTGTACTTTAGGGCTAGTCTTTGTTGGTTGCATACTGTCTGTAGTAGTTAGTTAGACCTTAGGTTCAGTCAGTGGTGGTATAATGCGCATAACACATGAACTCTAGACATGAACTCTACTGGGATGAACTTGATTGGGAAAAGGAATTATTACTATGGACTGCCGGCGTTAGCCGGCCGAAATTTTTTAAGTAATATATAGGGTTTTTGGGAGAAATTTTGAGTGCAAACTTGGTTGTAATGCGTAACTTTGGATAGGTTTGGTTCAGACCCAAATGTAATGCGTGCAATGCAAACTTAAGGGCTAATTACAGTATATTTACATTAGGGTCAGCTTCATTGGGGACTTGGTCTCCCTTCTCTCTTATGAGCCGACCCTAATGAGCTGGCCCTAAAGCCAGTCAGTAGAGTAATGAGTCAGATGAAAGCTGCTGAGCTGACTTGCCTTCAAACAAATGAATCAAAAATCTGAACAAGCCAAATCGTAGAGACCCTTAATATGAGCAACAGTTCTGTTTGGACCCATGCAAAAAATCTAACGGTTGACCCACAAATCACAAAATACTGACGAAAACACGAGTCTTTTGAGCCGGCTCACTATAAGATTTGCTGAAAAGACTACAAACTTACTGACTCTAATGAATTGAACAAAATTTCTAAGGACCTTGAGGCGAATCTAACAAACTAACTAAGGACACTTCAACTGAATCTAATGGTAGTTTGCATATCTAATGACTTTGGCCAAATCTAATGACTTTGAAGCAAATCTGACCAACTAACTAAGGACCCTTCAACGAAATCTAATGGACTTTGGCAAATCTAATGACTTTGACCAAATCTAATGACTTTGACCAAATCTAATGACTTTGACCAAATCTAATGACTTTGGAGCAAATCTAACTAACCAACTAAGGACCCTTCAACCCGATCTAATGAAATTTCGCAAATGTAAGGAATGGAAAATCTGATCAAGCCAAATCGTAGGGACCCCTTAGGTGATCAACCTTTCTGTTATGACCTTAGGCCTAACTGTAGTGGTTGGGTCACAAAATGCAAAATACTTTCGAAACATTGAGTCTTTGAAACAAAGAATGGGCCATAGCTCCCCGAGTTCTGGTCGGTTTGCCATGATACCGGGCTCGATAGAGAGGGATTCTGAGGACCTTTCTAACGAGCCCTCACACGCCATCCTAGTCCCACTGCATCAGGGTAAACTGGCAGGCATCAGCGCAGTTCTATATCAACCGCTGATCGGATCAGGACGGGAGTGGCACCATTGGAAAGCCCTTGAAAAGACGGTCCAGAATCATATCCAACCTTACCAAACTTCAATATAAGGATGCACAACAAGATTGGCCCATTACAAAATTTGCTCAAAACATCACAAATTTGCTCAAAACATCAGTAACTTACTGACTCAACTCGTGAATCTGATGAATTGAGCAAATTTTCTAATGACCTTGAGGCGAATCTAATGAACTTTCTCATATCAATGGTTTGAGCGCAATGTAACTGAGGACCCTTCAACTGAATCTAATGGTCCTTGGCAAATCTAATGACTTTGGCCAAATCTAATGACTTTGACCAAAATGTGACTACTTAACTAAGGACCCTTCAACTGAATCTAATGAACTTTTGCAAATCTAATGACTTTGAGCAAATGTAATGGGTTTAAGCGAAATCTAACTAACTAACTAAGGACCCTTCAAGTGAATCTAATGAAGTTGAGCAAATCTAATGACTTTGAGCAAATCTAACAACTTTGAAGCTAATGTTACTTACTAGCTAAGGACCCTTCAATGAAATCTAATGGACTTTCGCATATCTAATGACTTTGAGCAAAATCTACTGACATTGAAGCAAATCTAACTAACTAACTAAGGACCCTGCAAAACAATCTAATGAAATTTCACATATCTAATGACTTTGACCAAACCTAATGACTTCAAGTTTGAACCAAATCTAATGAATGAGCTAAGGACCCTTCAAGCAAATCTAATGAAATTTCGCATATCTAATGAACCAACTAAAGACCCTTCAACTGAATCTAATGAAATCTCGCAAATGTAAGGGATGGAAAATCTGAGCCAAATCGTAGGGACCCCTAAGGGGATCAACCTTTCTGTTATGACCTTAGGCCTAGCTGTAGTGGTTGGGTCACAAAACGCGAAATACTGACGAAACATCGAGTCTTTGAAACAAAGAATGGCCCATATCTCTATGAGTTCTGGGCCATTGGACATGCTTGTGGTACCGACAGAGAGGGGTTGCAGAGGCCTTTCTTTCTTTGGAGCGGTGCGGTCACGTGATCGAGAAACCGCAATCACGTGAGGGGGAACAAAGTATCTACTCACTGGTAAACCATCTAATCTAGGTAAAATACTGCACAAGAATCCTTCCACGAGATACATATGTCAACGCACCACTCCAAACGGACATATGCGCACTCTCCACGCCGTGTTGGATTCGAGGAGACGCGTCCGCTTCTTCAAGATCCCAGTTCAAGCTTGGACGCAACAAGTCTTTGAGGAGATTTCGAGCCATGCAGCATGCACAGCGGAATGCCCTAGTTGGAGCTCTGCTGACAGTAAGTGTACACGGACGGAGACGAGCGAATCAACTATATGCAAAGGCGCAGCGAAGCAGAATACGACTCAGTCAGTTAGTGTTATTAATTAATATAGGGACGAGCGCTTATCAGGGAATGATGGGACGACTCGATGTGGCTTCCCCTTCAAAATCCGAGTCTGGTGGTATGCGTGGTGGCCTACAGAACGACCGTCTCCTTGTTGCAGCTTTGCTTGAGTGCGCACAGCAAAAAGCGCAATTGCTCTGCAACCATCAATCTGACGGAGATGGCGTTGCCAGATCTGGATTCTCCTGGAAATTTTGAGCCTGGTGTAGCGCGTGGCCAAGGAGCGTCCTGGGAAATGCGTGTACCGCCTGGGATTCTTTTCGAATAGCGTGACGAGCAAAGATGGGAGAGTGACGGGGTGACTGGATATGAGATTAGGAAGCCACTACGGTCTGCGGTGGATGGGTGGTGGGAGCGCAGCGAGTCGGTGTTGTTGTGATGTACCAGCTCAGAATCTTTTCAAATAACGCAACGAGGAAACATCGCACAGCGATGGGTCAAGCAGATATGGAATCAGCTGGAAGAGAGGATGTTTGTGGTATTTGGGTGGTGTTGTTGGGCATGTACGGGCTGAGAATCTTTTCGAATAACGCAGCAACCGACCATCACATAGCGATGGGATAACCTATGTTGGTGACAATGCACCCGCTCATCTCACTTTCGCCGATCAACAAAAGGGCAAGTAAAAGAGAAAGATCTCAATCACTGTCAAAAATACCTTCCCAAACTCACCAAGTGAAAACAGCTCCATTCCCTCCAGAAATCAGCCTCCGCATGCTGCCCGGAGCACAATTTCCATATCTGGACTTGGTGCCAACACGAAAATTGGAGAGGATGCAGGGAGAGCATCTTCTAGCATTTTCACGCATCAAACCGATCTCCTAATGGGGCCATCAGCAGCGATCGAGCACAATACGCAAGGGACCGGTACGCAATTCCGCACAGCCTCAGCGCTGCCTGAACATCTTCGGTTCCGGCCTTTCTGAGCAGAATTCCAGTGCTCCTCCAAGGGAAAAAAGAAACCAAGCGAATCTGGCAAGAGCTGAGCATCCTATCAAGGATCTGCAGGTCCCTTAGGCGACAAGCATGTTGCAGAGATGATGCGCTCCGCAAAGGCCAACCGCTGTACCGCGAGACCTGAGATTGATACAGGATGTAGATAGAATATATTCCAGATCTATGACATATGACACTTCTTCCGTAGACCTTCCTCATGCCGCTATCTGCAGCCTTCTCCATGTGCAGGCACCCAGAAACCAATGGGAAGCGGCACGGCATTCCCCACGGTGCGGCATGCACCAAGCCCTTCGGTTCTTCCCGTTTCCGGTGGGAAACCAATGCTCCTACGCAGGCAACAAGGAATCAAGCGAAACCGACAAGAACTGGGTGCTCAGCGAATATTTGCAATCTGCTCCGAACCAGGGGGGTCGATAATCAATAGGGGAGAAAAAATACAAGGCGGGAAACTATTTGTATAGGAGCAAGATTGAGTTACCGAAACATTTAGACCCCAGAATTGATTTTGTTCGCATCGAGCGGCTCTACAAGATGGTCATGGTCGCGAGAACTTTTTCCATACTTCTTGGCTAGCTGCAGGCATAACGGCGATCAGAATCGCGATAGATCGACGGCGATGCATCCGGGTGCCACGAAACTTTGACAGCAGGTTCTTTCAGTGATAGCGAGCCTCTATCCATCACGAATCACGCCGTGACAGCTTCCTTTTCTGGCTGAAATCAGGCACCTTTGTCCCGCGCTTGTGCAGCTGCGAGGGTGACATCGTCACCCGGCAACAGCGTATTTGATGAGATAATCATTGCTCCCATCAGATCTGATGACTTTTGACGTGCTGTGACATCACTGATGCGGCTGTACGAGCCTGTGTGCCTGCACAGCTGGAATCCGCTCCCGTGCCCAACACCAGCGTTCAGGCAAAGGAAGGAGTGTTTATGACGATTTGGGTGAGTACGTGCATACAGCAATGGCGATGATGATGATGATGGAGTTGATTTGGGCAATGAAGGGTATACCGTCATACAGGCATTGGAACAGATGGGATAGTATGGAGATTTTCGCAGCGGCGGAGGATGTGTATTGGGATAGCGTTCACACGAAGCAGCGTTTATGGATGTACCGTCCGTCATACAGGCGTTGGAACAGATGGAGATTTTCGCAGCGGCGGAGGATGAGTATTGGGATAGCGTTCACACGAAGCAGCGTTTATGGATGTACCGTCCGTCATACAGGCGTTGGAACAGATGGGATAGTATGGAGATTTTCGCAGCGGCGCGGTCACGTGATCGAGAAACCGCAATCACGTGAGGGGGAACAAAGTATCTACTCACTGGTAAACCATCTAATCTAGGTAAAATACTGCACAAGAATCCTTCCACGAGATACATATGTCAACGCACCACTCCAAACGGACATATGCGCACTCTCCACGCCGTGTTGGATTCGAGGAGACGCGTCCGCTTCTTCAAGATCCCAGTTCAAGCTTGGACGCAACAAGTCTTTGAGGAGATTTCGAGCCATGCAGCATGCACAGCGGAATGCCCTAGTTGGAGCTCTGCTGACAGTAAGTGTACACGGACGGAGACGAGCGAATCAACTATATGCAAAGGCGCAGCGAAGCAGAATACGACTCAGTCAGTTAGTGTTATTAATTAATATAGGGACGAGCGCTTATCAGGGAATGATGGGACGACTCGATGTGGCTTCCCCTTCAAAATCCGAGTCTGGTGGTATGCGTGGTGGCCTACAGAACGACCGTCTCCTTGTTGCAGCTTTGCTTGAGTGCGCACAGCAAAAAGCGCAATTGCTCTGCAACCATCAATCTGACGGAGATGGCGTTGCCAGATCTGGATTCTCCTGGAAATTTTGAGCCTGGTGTAGCGCGTGGCCAAGGAGCGTCCTGGGAAATGCGTGTACCGCCTGGGATTCTTTTCGAATAGCGTGACGAGCAAAGATGGGAGAGTGACGGGGTGACTGGATATGAGATTAGGAAGCCACTACGGTCTGCGGTGGATGGGTGGTGGGAGCGCAGCGAGTCGGTGTTGTTGTGATGTACCAGCTCAGAATCTTTTCAAATAACGCAACGAGGAAAACATCGCACGCGATGG